>DWQX01006139.1:0-11811 GCA_018245475.1 Pharmacophagus antenor | reverse complement strand
AAACGTAGCCCGGAAGGAACAGCGTTTCGCTCCAGTATCTCTTTGTACTGCTCCTTTTTCATTATTCCTTCAATTTTCCGGCTCTACGACCTACAGTAAAGAGAAGAATCACCGGATTCGCGAGCCAGTTCATCGTATCATGATAGTTTTTTAGGTAGAGAAGGTACTACTGCACTGCCTACATCTCAAAGCAGTAGTGTATCAGTATTAATATGTATGTTCCCTTTACAAAAATCGTTATGTGAATGATGAAAGTAGTGCATTGTTGTATAGTAGTTTTTAATCTTTAGTTAATTCGTTGAGCAAAATATTTTATAATGTTATTGGAATCTCCAACAAGGTTCTGTCAATCTGTAGTTATTAGACATATATGTTTCGCAATACTATCACGGGATATATTTTATTATTATGACGATTTATATAAATGAGAAAATTTCGAAAGTATTGTTTATCGTTTTGCATCTTGTTGTAGGTAATTGTGATGACTAGTCAAATTTTGGCTGACATGTTGACACACAGTTACATAAAAATTAGTGATATAAATCTTATGATTTTTGACGAATGTCATCATGCCACCGATGACCACCCTATGCGTTTGATTATGAAACACTTCGAAGATTGTCCGCAAGATAAACAACCTAGAGTACTTGGTGAGTAACGTTATCTTTAAATTATCTAATTATCGTCTATATGGGGAAGAACGTACATCCTAAATGTTTGTTTATAAAGACGATTGAATTGTTTTAACTTTATTACGTAGGTCACACTATAAGTATTGCATAACATAAAAAAACAATATGTTATAACCAAAATATTATGTTTTATTGCTTTCCAAAATACTCTCCTTTACATTTTAAATTTTTTTCATGCGATCGAACCATTTTTTAAAACGAGGACCACAGATCTAAAGGCATGTTTTCTACGTGCTGATTGAACGCTATCACTGCCTCTTCGCAGTTGGTAAAAGTGAAACCTCTCATCAAATCTTTAATTTTTGGGAAAATACAGAAATCACAGGGTGCTAGGTCAAGGCTATGCGCAGGATGGGTGACGAGCTGTACTTTTTTTGAAGCTAAAAATGCTTTGTTGGCCGTGTGTGAAGAAGCGTTGTCATGATGTAGGAGAATGCGGCTTGTTGGTCGTCTTTCGCGAACCTTTTCTAAGATCCTGGGTAAACAAATGGTAGAATACCGCTTGGCATTAACACTGTTTTAATTTTCAAGTGGAATTGTACAGATGGGACCTGTAGCTGAGAAAAAAAATGCGATCATTTTTTTACCAACGTTTTTCGCCTGCCTCACTTTTATTAGCCTTTTCTCATGTTCAAACACCCATTCACAAGACTGCTGTATTTTTAGGGTTCAAAACAATAAATCCACATTTTGTCTCCTGTTACAATGCCATAAACAGCATTTCAATGTCCGTGGTCGTACTTCAGTAGCATCTGTGAACACTATTCCACGCGAGCCCGCTTCTGCTCCGTTGTCAGTCCCTGAGGGATCCAACGACAAAGTTTCCGAACTCCCAATTTTTCGTGTAAAATTTTATGAATTTGGCTCATACCAATCCTCAATAGTCCTCGAATTGTCTCATCGGTAATACGCGGGTTTTCTTAAATTAGCCGCTTAACAGTAGCCACATTATTTTCGTTGACGGCAGTTGAAAGCCGCCTTTCACGAAGTTCGTCATGTAAAGAAATTCGACCTCTCTCAATTTTAGCATACCATCGCCTCACGATGTTCAAACAAAGTACTTCTCTCCCAAAAGCATTTTCAAGACGAGCAGCACAATCTTGCGGAGAGAGAAAACTTTTAAAATCTTAAAAAATCATCGCTTTAAAATCTTTTCGACTTAATTCCACTTTTGTTGCGTATGTAGAACTTTGATGTGTGATAAAAAACCATTGACAAATGATTTCCCGCCAATTTTTTTTTATTAATAGGAAGATTGCAACGTTTCAAAAAATATAACATTCACAATTGAAATAGTTCCGATTAGCTAGAAGCGCGAAACTTTTAGTGTGCTCCATGTATTATAATATTTTAACCTTGTTTTATTTGAAAAAGTATTGTGTTGTTTCAATTAAACGTTAGTTTAAGTAAAATTTTATGAAAAAGTCATTCTAGTTTCCTCGAAAGCTGTTCAGCCGTTACGGAAACTACCCGAAACAAACAATAGTATTTTATAAATCTATATTCTTTTTTATCTGCATTAAACTAAAACTTGTCCTATGTTTCATAAGTTAAGTGATAATGAAGCCTTCAATAGATAGATAAAACGTTTATTGTCAATAAACAGAGTACACACACAAATAGAAAAAATTCTAGCAAATAGTTTTTAGCTATAAAAATCGGTGCACAGTCAGTGCACCGGTGCGTGTGTGCCGCAAAGATACAAAGGCCGTAGCTCAGTGTACTTTCCACCTGCTGTAAGTGAAGCACTGATTTTCAGGTACTGTCGGCGATACAGACGCAAAACTAAGTAAATGATTAATAATAAAAAGTATTTTCATTTATGTATAGAGAAATACAGAAAGAAAGTTGTCACTTAATTGTGGAAAGATTTCTTAAAAATTGGAAACTATTACGGCCACTACGAAGTACCAGAAATTGTATTATTGTTTTTCTATCGAATTGTTTGAGATGTTTTTCAAAACTAAAGAGTACATTTGCGTATTGGCGGAGGTATGTCATTCCAACATTTCGTGGCTTGATGACGGAAACTGCCAGAGAAAGAAATCGTTTTATGATTATAATATGAAAGACAAGTTCGAGCGTTTCTAATATAATGAAATGAATGAAAGAAGAAAATTTTAGTATTCGGGTGTCTTATATTTTAAAAGTCCGAACAGTAAAAAAGCTAGATGCAGATGCCTACGTAATTCCATCATATTCGTAAAACGTGCTCGCCAAAAATACTCTGGCTCTTAGTTAAATGACTGCCGGAACGAAGCAACGCTGTTTAGGTGTCAGGCTGACATTGAGGGACAGAAAACTACCATTATCTAGACTCCACTATTCATGTGGCCTGGGATTCGAAATGGGGACCCTCCGCATTAGAAGGCAAACTGAATCACATTGCCACGCAGTCAGTCAAATATCAATTAAGTAAAAAAGACATATTTTGATATTAGAAACAGACTTTATTATTGATTCATATATTATTGTAGTCCCGAGATTCCAATAATAATAATTTTTATATATTTTTATTTGAAACTATCTCCTGACGCGTTCGTCGAAGTACATTATTACTGTATTTTCACTAACATATTTTTTTTATTCTATTGAAGGTTTGACAGCTACACTGCTTAATTCAAACACGAATTTGGTTAGAATAGAAGATTTGTTACGAGATTTGGAGACAACTTTTCATGCAACGATTGCTACGGTGAATCAACTTGGAGAAGTATTTAAGTAATAATTTTTTACTTACATTGGGCTCCATAAAGTATCAAACTCATTTATTGCTTTTAAACGGGGAGATCTCCCCGTTCGGTCGGCAGTGTTAATAAAGAGTATTTGAGTTTACATTTAGTTAACATATCACTGGTTTTAAGTCCTTGTTTTATTATATTTCTTATACTTTGATACCTAGAATCATATAAATCGCACATCCTTCGAAAGAACTTACATTTGTTTGTTATTTCATTACTCACAACTCAATATCACTAAAAAATAATTCGATACATTAGAAAATATACGCTTAACACCATAAAATCTAATATACCGTTGTTCTTTAAAATCGGCATTAAGTTAAAAATAATCTTTTAAAGTGAATGTATGGTGAACGATAAATACTCAGTACTTTTTAAGATATGTTTACCTGAGCTTGCAACTACGCATTGATGATAAAGTTTCAATAACACGTAGTGCTATATTCAAATTGAAGTTCGGCGGTCAGTCGAAAAAACTTGCGGTCTTGCGCAAGTCTTTATTGCAGCTATGTCTAAAGTGACAACGGTTCTTCAAATAAGAAAGCAATGTGTAACCCAATAATTACAAGGAGTGGTGATTGGATCTCACTAATTATTTAAAATTATGTAATCTTGTGTATTTTTAAACTGTTTCCGTTTAACAAAACTGTGTTAATTTTTTATACGTCAAGTTGTAAAATATTAGACTATCTATTTTGTGTAGTTCTTCCTAATTTTATATACAACCATTGTTAGAAAATGCTTATTTCTCGTTGTATATTTTGTACATATAAGAATACTCAAATACTTTAATATGAATCGAAATCAATTATGTGATTTAACAATATATATATATATATTTATTTACAGTTATTCAACGAATCCCTATGAATTCGTTCAGACTTATAAAACGTGCAGTGTTAGTGATGTTGGTCAAGAAACTATAAATCTCTTAAATGAGCTTCAGAATCTTGTGCTATTAGTTAGATTACCAAATGTTCAGCAAAATGTTGATATAGAATTAACACGCTCACAAGTTAATATAACGAGTGATCCTAATAAGGTTAGTTCATTTTTTTTTATTTGTGTAAACTAACACTGACGTCAATTTCATATTGTATTAATGACAATGGGGCCGAAGATGATGGGGCGTACTCGTTCCATATTCTTTAAATCTCATATGGATACCGGAACACAGCAAAGCTGTCATGGTGGTACATTAAAAGTGTGGATGGCTAGCCCGTGCGAAAAATTCTTGCCATCATCCGTTAACACTAGAACTACCAACCAGTCAAAATGACCGATTGCACTAATTGCTTAAAACAATTTCTCTTTTACGTTTCGTTAAATAATTTTGGTCAAATATATTTTGTTTTTTTTTTTGTAATTATTTATCTTACAAATTTTATATATTTTTTTACAAATTGGTACATAAAAATGTTGGTACTTCTAGTGTTAACATGGCCACCGAATCGAACCAATTCAATGATATTTTATAATAAAATCAATTGACAATGCCTCTTGGCGTTGTCAATTAATCACATTATTATGTGATTAACATTTTAAAAAAATATATACTAATTTAACGTACATTGTTATAAATGTTGAAACGGCGATTAGTAAGTTAATTTTAAACTTTCAGATAATAAAGCTTGTCAAAAATATGATAACTTCAATAATCGAATTCATAGACGAGTTAGGAATTTATGGTGGCAACATAAGCATTCTCGCTTACATCATTTTAATAGAGCAATTAAAGCGAAAAGCGGCCACGCCGGAAGAAGAGTTATTGTACAAATTTGTTATAACTCATCTCATTGAGTGAGTATTTATTTTTCACCTTCACGTTTCGAAGAATTGCTTGAATACGATACATTCCTGTGGCATTGATTCGTCGATCATTAATACTAGTAATACATACCGGTTAAAAAGTTTCTGGGACCATTTGAGCACATAGTAATACTGCTTCATATTTTCATAATTATATATTTTACTGAATGTCTAAAAACTGCTTGTTTCGGTTTCATCAACATCAGCTCTTCTTAACATTACAGAGTATATTCGTCGGGATGTGGATCAAAAACCTGCCTTGTGCTACTTGATTTCAGCAGTGCTTTTAATTCTGTTGACTTTGATATCCTTAAAACTCTCATCTATTAATGTATCTTCTGCTATTTTATGGTTTGAATTTCAATTTAGGGATAGCTCACAACGTGTACATGCTGACAACTACCACTCGGAGTAGAGTAATTTAACTGCAAGCGTATATCGACATATTTATGTGTCTGAAGCCACGGCAGCGATTAATGCACTAAATGACGATTTGTGTAGAATAAGTAAATGGTCTGTCCCATGGTTTAGAAGTTAATCCTAAGAAACCCCAAGCTGTAATATGCCTAATCCAGCCATTAATTCTGTTATAAATAAAAATGCATTATTTTTATTTATAACTTATTTTATTTTATTGTTACTAATATTTATACCTGCATATTTATTAGTCTCAGAAAAATAAAAAAATATTCTATTCGAAATGGTCAATTTTGACATTTACACAGGCCTTTAATCTGTCTGGCCGCGAATCTATGGATTTACACACTGTTTCCAAGTGAAATTTCGCTACTGCTTGCTCCAAAGATTTTTTAAGAGACTTAATGTTGACGTGTTGTTTAGAGCAGGTCATGTCTTCTAAAACTAACCATAATTTGAAATCTAAATATTGCTGAGAGGTTTCACAACATGATCCAAGACTGTACCTTGATACACTTCGGCTGAAGTTTTCACTTCTTTTTCACAAAAGTGTAGGTTTGTGACTCTTTAATGAGTCACGCCCCACCAAACCATCACTGACACAAGATGATAACCATGTACCTTTCCGACCACTTGAGCAGCTTCTTTAGAAACAGAGCGTAAATTTTATCATTTTGCTTACTGTAGTGTTCTTCAATTGTGAAATTTTTTTCATCAGTAAAGAAGACGTTTCTGTGCCTTTCACCTGTGGATCGCGACAGAAGGAGTTTTGATCGATCCACTTTCTTGACTTAGGGCGCCCTGTATATCGACGATAAGGACCGTGCTAAAGGTCTTGTTTTAAAATACGCGACTAAGTAATAGCAGGAATGTTCATTTCTCGCTATAAGATTGATTTTATTCCTATTGGGGTTTTGACGAATTCTGGCTTTATCAGCATTAACAGCCTTTGTAGTTGTATCAGCACGCGGCCGCCCCCCGATCTTTTCTGTTCTTCAACAGAGTAAGTATGTATTTTTTGATAGTACGATATACGAACATACGTCTGTACTTTTGAAGTGTTTGAAATATGACCGATCGCTGTATACCAACTTTGTGCAAGCCGATCCTATTTTTTTTAACACTCTATAGCATATTGTAATTTGATAATGAACACAAAAAATTTTTGAAATGGCGCAAAATTGAAAGAAGTTTTTGAAACAATAAACGTGTTCCAAATTCAAAATAATTGTCAGACTAGTTATATAATTGTTATTGCCAGCTAGTTATATATATATTCTACACCACGTTTTCCCATAGCGGGCCTAGTCGAAAAAATTTGATTGTAGAATAAGTAGTGCCTTTGCACTTTTTTATTATTTATGTATTCATTCATTTGTTTTTTTTTGAACTGCATAGATAAATAAATAACTAACAATGTAAGGAATAAAGCAGGCTAATTTTGTTTCATAATAATAATATTATTTTAACACAGTTACAAATAATAGGAGTAACAAATTGTGACAATTAATGATGCTTCTTTGTTCAACACGTTATCAAAAATTATGATAAATTATATATAAAGCAACAATAACTGTTATCACAATGGTAAACTTTATTGTTACAATTTTTACTCGTCAAATAACGCTAATATTTATATAAACATTTCGCTAGTATGTACAAAATTCAGAAAAATTACACTATTTTAAAATATTTCTTCTCTTATATACATTAACTTTAATGTAAAATACATTGAAGTTGCAATAGCAACCAAGGAGAGATTAGGATACCTCTTGAACAACTGAAAAATAGTAGAGCTCCTGGTGAAAAGGGTATTACCACAGAAATGCTGAAAGTTGGAAGAACTAGTTCAGAAAGTACTACAGCATCGGTTTAATATCGTTGTCACAGCAGAATCACATCGTTGATATGGACCAGAAATGTGGTTGTCTTGTTATTTAAGAAGGCTGACCAAATCTTATTAAAGAATTATAAACCAATCGCCCTCCTGAGTCTTATTAATAAGATATTTTCAAGGATTATCAAGAATCGCTTCTCCTGTAGGCTTAATGACTATTAGCCTCCGGAGCAAGCTGGGTTTCCAAAGGCTACAGTATTCTGGATTACATCCATACCCTGCGGTTAATTGTACATAGAACCACTACGTATAATTTGCCGTCGTTGGGCTTGGCCTTTGTAAACTACGAAATAGCCTTTTATTCCATCGAAACCTGGTTTGTTCTTTAATCCTTACAGCGATGCCATGTAGACCAACGCCTTATCCAAGTGCTGAAATGTCTTTCACGCCGTGACGATTACAGTTCGTATCCAGGGCCAGCAATGTAAGTCGGTCCAGCTGCAGCGAGGGGTTAGACAGGGGAGTGTTATATCCCCGCAACTGTTTACAGCTGCACTGGAAGACGTACTTAAAAAGCTGAATTGTAAGAACCGAGGCATCGTCAATGCTGAATACATTTCACACCTGATCTCTGATTATTTGGTGATAATGGCCAAATCGCTGAAGGATTTCAATCGAAAGCTCAACGATTTCAATGCGACGACGTGCTGCGGACGAATTTAGACAAAACAAGTAATGTCTAACAACTTACATGGGGTAACTTTAAGAGATTTAAAGAAACGCATTCGATTGACTTGGGCATCCTTTAGGAAAGTCTGGCATATCCTCACTTCGCAAATTCTCCAATTACTGAAAGCTAATGGCTATAACTAGTGCGTCCTACCTTCGATCGCCTACGAAGAAATTGGGGGAAAAACAAAAGTGGTCATCATAGCTCATTAGTTTAGCTAGTTGAAGGGCCAGTGGGCCGGACACATGCCGAATTACTGATGCCAAATTGGTGGAGAAGTCTTGTAGGGGAGGCCACGAATGGACGAAGAAGTTTAGACTTCCTTTCCACCCGATGGCTTGACGTTTTAGTTCGGACGGCAGGGAGCGATTGGAGGAGAAAAATAGAGCATCGATGATGATGATGATGATTGGATTTATATTTTAGTGCCAGAATGAATTTATTTATTGCCATGAAAGATGAAAATGGATTTGAAAAAATAGAAAAACACTCATCAGACAAAGTAATACAGCTTCTGAATATATTGAAAGAATATAATCCCGACATCATTAAATCGAACGGTAGGTAATGTAATGACGTGTCTATTGATTACTCTCGCATAAATTATAAGTCAGAATTTATTAAAACTTAAAATACTGCAGACATTATCAATATCTTTTTAGAATTTCGTACCGTAAAAGGAGACAAACTGTTTTAACTAAACCTCCGCCTTCCTTCTGTCAGCCGGCAGTATTTCATGAACCTTAGTAGGTGGAACGCTAAATTTTTCACAGATTACTTAAATATATTAAAATAATGGTAGGGAACCCTTCGCGGTGCCAGTCCGAATCGCAACTGGTCATATATTTTTAATCAGCAAGGACGCTAACTCTTGACCTCAATTATCACGATGTTAAGTGACAATTAGGCCGTTTTATGTGCCATAACACAGCATTGCTATTATGGCGGCAGATTGTCAACCCTATAATTATTTTGATTCATATAAAATGATTATATTCGTATATTATAAAGTACCATTTTACTTTTTTTTTTTGCGGGATCCGTTGTGTTTTGCCATACAATATACTTTATATTAGCGTTCAAACAAATGGCTAATTTATGAAAATAATATATTTTATGTAAAAGAGTTATTAAAGTATTTAACAAAATTATTTAATACATTTAAAATTTATTTATATTTCTTTAGCTCCATTGAAAGTAAATCACACGCGGCAACACTTATCTGCAATAATATTTACAAAGAAAAGGTTCACTGCGAAAATATTATATAATTTACTTAAAGACGTGACGGAAGCGAATCCAGAAGAGTTTGGTTTTTTGAAACATGATTTCATAGTTGGCTTTAATGTTAATCCATATAATAACACTAGACAGAATTTTTATATAAAGAAAAAAAGCCAATTGTGTTTACTAAAGTTTTGTAATAAGTGAGTATTAAATATGATTATTGATTGTGCAAAAATAAAAAATTTAATATTTATTAAAAAAATCTCATTACTTTCAGGGATCTCAACTGTCTAATCTCCACGAGTGTTATTGAAGAAGGGATTGACATTCCACAGTGCCTCTTAGTGTTGCGATTTGATCCACCGCTTGATTATCGATCCTACATTCAAAGCAAAGGTATCGTCGTTGGGTTTGACTGATATTTGCCTAAATAAAAATAGTCTTTTTCATTAATCACCTACTCTTCACCGTTCTGACTGCTTCTTTAGCTGTTGTTTACTAATAACGTGTCAAACTTCCCAGCATCACGTTGTTTCTGTGTACAACGAAATATTCATAGAAAATTAAGAAGTAGTTTTACTGAATAATATTTTACTTCAAACACACATTGTTTCGAGGTAAAAATATTTACATAAAAAAGTAGAAATATTACTGGACCATAATGGCACAGTCAGCCGCAGGACCCGTCACCGCAAGCATCACCATCCGTTCACGAGCAAGGGGTAATGGCCAGTCATCACCCTCCTTCATATTTGAATGGAAGAGGTGGTCCGATTTAAACCGTCCTTGCAAGTAATGGCACATAATGTTAAGTTATAGTGAAGCTGTATGTGGTGAAACGCATGATATTATTTGACAATGAGGCCGTAGATGGTAAAGTGTGTTCGCCCCGAACACTTAAGCATTCTCATGTGCAACTTTCGGAACATAATAAGCCTCATATAACGGCACGTTATATTATAGGCGGGTTCGAAAAGAACTTTATCGCATTCAGATTTCACTTAATATATAGGCTTTAAATCGAACCCGGGAACTGTATTATGGGACGAATGCTAAACCACTACACCTTAACATATTATCACAATCACGCGAATGAGTAGAATTTACTTTTATATCCGGGCGCATACCGTAAGATTGAAGTTTTATCGAAAACAGAGTTTCCGTATGGAGGAATGCTAAAGAAATGGTCAACTATTCCTTCCTTCAACCAGGCGAAATTTTCATTGCCGTTAAATAGATGACACATACAAGAAACTATATAAAAATAATTATCATTGCTCAATCGGCACTTCTCAATATAACTGCTTAACAGAACACTATCACAAACTTTAACCATCATCAGCCTGTGTCAATTTACGCGTAGACGCGAAAGTCTTCCCCGATGCTTTGCATAGCTTTAATCGCCGTTGATAAATTAACTTCATTGTAGTATGAAATTTGTTATACTTTGTCTTCCACATTTACCAGATATTTTAGCGACAGATTATTTCGGACTAATGAATGATTTTTAATAGAGAAAAAAAAATTGGCTTAAAATCATATTATGAATCACTGTTTTTAACATAAAAAACAGTGAACATAAAAAAGTCATGTGAAATAATGCGTTTTTGTTGTTTTTATTTTTTCCATAATTTCTAACTTAATATAAATCTAAATGCAGGTCGAGCAAGAAACCAACAATCAGTTTTTGTTCTTTTAATAAATGAAACGAACAAAAACAAATTTTTTATGCAGTACCGAGGATTTAAAACTGTTGAAAAATATATACAAAAGGTAATTTTTCTAATTAACTAATGTTTTCATTTATCTGTATCGGCGGCACCGCGAAGAAATTTAGAAATTAAAGCAATTGTATTAATTTTTTTACGCTTCTATTGAAACCCGAATTGATCAAAGTTGACTTCAAGTATAACATAGCTTTTTTTAGGTTTTCATTAAAATAAGGCTTATTATATATATACCTTATTTGCAGATTTTAATAGGCAAAACAGATATAAGAGATGAACCAACGCATGAAAACATAAAAAAAAGTTTATATGAAAATGATATACCGCCTTACATAACAGAGCACGGCAGTAAGTATACATTTTTACTTATTCTTTATAATTTACAAGTTGAACTACACAACCGTTGTCTTGCTAGTACATATTTTTTTTAATTTATAAAGATGAGTATTTATTTTTATTTATTTTATTTATGCTTCAGCACTTATATTAGTAAATGGAGGACTTAATGTTTAAAGGCATTCTCTACCAGTCATCCGGTATACGAGGAACGAATAATTACATGCAGGGCAGATAAGAATTAAAGATTCTATTATTTTAATACAAGTTGAATTATATAAATATTATATATATC
>DWQX01006138.1:0-11815 GCA_018245475.1 Pharmacophagus antenor | reverse complement strand
CCTCTCACCCCTCTCCCCCCGTGAAGCGGCGAGCGTATTGAAGGAAAGGTTAACGGACTATTTTGTATCGACAAAAATAATGTTAAACAAATTAGTATTAACGACACGAGATCCATATTTTAATAGTCTTCTTACGTACCATTTTAAAGTATTTACATTTAACATGTATCGTCTGTGTACTTACCGACTGACGAGAGGTTAGCGTGACCCACCGGTGGGTCACGCCGGCGTCGAAGTGTTCAGTTATAACTGGGTACTATATTTATATTCGAGATTTTTGCTCTATAAACATTTGGAACCCACTCAACCTCACTTCTATACCTATAAGTACCAGAATATTAAATTTTGGTAGGGTATACCCTTAACACTTCGATGATTTTTAAATTAAATAAATGTTAAAATCGTGCAAAGAAAAATATACATTACACCCCCTTACAGTAGTTCTGACCGGCTCCGTAGCGCAGTGGTTTACATGCATGCCTTGAATCGCAGAAGTCCCGGGTCCGATTCCTGGGACAAAGGAGTAGTGAACTCTGGACGATGGTAGGGTTTTTCGAACCCGCCTGATCACCTACCACCTTCAATATCAGTCTGCCACCATAACGGCATCGCTGTGTTCCGGCTGCCATACGTACGTAAGAGGCCACGTGTTAGCTCGTAACCGATAAAAAAAACTTCGTACTTCATAGAAATTCCTTGTCAAGAGTCATATGTCTAACTAGGACTTACGCTTCACTTATTCACGGCCTTAATATCACTTAATATGATGAGAAATCAAAGTCAAAAAGAAACTACGGTTATACATTGTACATTAAAATTTTAATTTGTCTCAATTTAACAAAATTAGCACGTATTCTTATAACAACAAAGTATTTTATTGTTCTTTCGGTTCACTCTCATCAGCAGATTTCCTTGTAATATGTCATCTTTATAGTTCTTCATCTGCGCATCAACGAATACATTTATCTCCAATCCTTCTACACCAGTGTTTCCCAAACTATTTGGTACGTTTTCCCGCTTTTGAGTAAATAATTTTTCCACGCCCCCTTCGACCCATACAATTTTTATACTAGGCCCCACCAAATACATGAAAACCAAGAAATTAAATATATCAGCTCATTTTTTTCTAAGCCGCTGATTGCCTTCTCTTAATGACAGAATTGCCCCATTGTGGCGCCTCCGCCCCGTCTTGGGAAGAAACACCGGTATAAACTGATTACATAATTTCAGTTTGTTTAGTTATTTATAGAAAAAAAAAAACTGAATTCTGTTCTTAGATTATTAAAAAAAAAAGGCGTAACATTTTTTTTATATAGATTTATATTATTTAACCCGTTAACCGGGTCGTCGTAATTTAAATTTTATTTTATTATTTTTTTGATCTAATTTTCTAATTATCGCAACTTACCGACCGAACCTCATCGTCGTGCAACTCAACGTAATACCTTTTACGTGGCCTGACGACGGTGTCGAGACAGCTGAAAAATGTGTCTTTTTCATGAACACGTATTTAATCAATGACGTATATAGCCGGCAAACCCACTTAAGAGTTATTTGTTTGTTTATTCAAAAACTTTACCGTTTTACACAATTTAGGGTAACAAGGGCGGATTTAATGTCTTAGGCCATTGTCTGCCAGTCGACCCTGGGTGCGGCAGAAAAGTTGTGTAGTAGGGTAAAACATTTTATTAAGGAAAACATATATATAAAAACTTATATATGTACATAAATAAATAGAAGAATAATAAAGATACAAATAAATTGATAGCCTTTTATTAATATACACACAATACGAAAATAGTATAGTAAATTAATATAAAAACAAATATATAAAAGTATTAAATAATGTTCATAAATATATACCTATGAATACATAATGGGAATCGGTTTGTCTGTCCAGTTTTGTCAGTTTTCAAATAACAGCGTCTGAGGATACACTTGAATGCAATTTTATTCGTTGCATTCTTAATATCATCGGGTTAGAAGCGTGGAAAAAAAAACAGTTTCGTGTTGATCAATGTTCCTTTATCTAGATGGAGTAATTAAAAATTATCTTTCGAAAAAAAAAATCTTACCGACAAGTTTTATATAAATCTTAGCGATCCAGTATCGAACACGCAATAACAGGGGAAACTTAGAGTTGAACTCGGCCGGACGCATTAGGAGGGAGATAAATAAGTGAAGAAGAAAAAAAAAATAAGTCGCTCGTCCCGCCGTCCCGGGCGGGCATCACTCCGATATTAAGAAAGCCGAAGATTTCAGATTAGAGCTATCCACACAATTACTTACAGCGGTGATTTATCTTGAGATTTTTTTTCTAACGTAAATATCAAAAACAATCAGATATTGAAATGAAACGAGTTTCGTTTTGTTTGGAATGAATTTCGTTAGCACGGCTGTGGATTCACGAGCCGACACCGTACAGCTTCTCTGGGCGTGGTAAGTTTTTATCATTTAACACGTTCCCCGCCGGGCAGCTTTTGCACAACTTGACGTAAGTCGGTCTGAAATTTGGTATATAAAATTGGTATTGTAGACATATATTTCATAGGTTCGAATTTGTGATTCAATGATCGTTACCTGCGCTTCAATTAGAAACGTGTGCCATAAATGGTACACGTGGCACGGAACGTGTTATAATACTAATTAATCCCTCTCCAGTATGTGTAACGATTTTTAAGTTTAATTGAAATTTGCGTTGTTCCATACCTTTTTTTTTATTTATACTTGTTCCCCTAACATATGTGGTCAGGGACCTCAGTGTACATTTTTTATTCATCTTCCACTTCGTCTACCTTTCACTCTCTCTTCTTTCACACTTTGCACTTTCCTACTTTGTATTTTCTTTGTTTCACTTAAACAAGTCCAATAATTTTTATTTACTTATCCTTACAACTACTTATTTCTAGACATTTTGCTCTTCCACACTTCTTGGGGTTAGAATTTAATGAAAGCCTTTTATATTAGATACTTACGCGTAAAAAAAAACCACGTCCTTGTATTAAATGCCTCTAGGATCAGTGGATTCGGGTATGCATTGACATATAGGTGAGTCAGTGAATCTGTCGGGGCTTTTAACCCTTTGCGGACTACCGCCGCACATATGGGTTCTGTGTAAATCATTAAATATGCCAAATAACTCGTGCATGCGCTTGGCGAAAACAGATGACGGAGCCTAGAAATGTGTACACGTGTCTCACGTAAATGCTCGTGCACACGTAATATAAAATGTCCAAAATCTGACTCGGAGTGCTGAGAACGGTGGCATGAGCTCGTAACCGCGGCACGGTTCAATTCGAAGCGTCCAGTCCGCGAAGGGTTAATTTTATATGTGGAGATTTATCGAATTATTTTTATAGACAATCCACACACAAAGCTTTATTTATTTATCGGATGCCACGGTGCAAACGATTTCAACGTCTATTGCGTATGTAGCAAAGATCACAACGGTGTAACTTGCCGCCTCGTGTCTGAGTAAAGGAATGGACATGGTTTTATCTTTAAAAATTAGATACGAGATAAAGAATCGTGAATGGAACATTGTAATGCGATCGAATCGAATTGGTCCAACGTGCTGCTATAAATACTATTTTTACGGCTATATCAGTGGTAAACAACTAGATAATTTTGAAAATACCAATTCAAAATCCCAACTGCATCAATTATTTGTCACAAAAACCACGGTAATTATTGTTAAAATAATACATAATTAACTGTAGTGTAACTAAAATATTTCTAACGTAATGCCACCTTGAAAACAACAGTCTTTTATTAACTCTCATCCGTCTCCCATGTACGGGAAGCGGCCAAGATGCAATGGCACTAGTATAATAGGACCGCTGTAGAGTCCCCTATCTGTGGGTGGTCGAATTCGTCGTGTACAGACGCGCTTGCGCCGAGCTTTTATGTCGTCAACATGTAGCGGGTTCGAACCCGGCGCGGTGCTAACTTAACCTTTAAATGTACACATAATTTTACCCGACCACAAAGAAACGGGTGTTGTAACTTTTACTTTCCCGTCTTCGATTGTTTGTTTTTTTTTTATCTAGGTTCTCCGTGATTTCTATTCAACTTTTTCATCTGATGCCGGTTACAATTAATGTTATGGAAGCCTGATATATCGTATACAAACAATCATAAATCGTTTGGTTTATGCAAAAAAAAAATATTTAAGTCGTCATATTTTAAAATATTGTGTCGTGAAAAAATATACTGAAGTCCACATTTTATAAACTCGTAGGATTTAACAAATATTGGCGGTTATACCCTCGTCTCCCATAAAGTCCCCGGTTGCACTTGAATAGAGACTGACATTAAGAAAGTATGACGACACTCGTTCCGGAATTAGCCAGTTCAAACCGCTTCCGTCTGGATTTGGCCGGTTAGAGACGCTGTTCAAATTGTACGAGCTATTTAAAATCGTCAATATTGAATCAGCTGTCGGAAATGAGGTGCCGCAATGACACCGCCAAGCGTAGAGGGCTCTGACGAAGACCACCGTTCGCAGAAGCAATAAATGATAATGGTGCCTGCACTCGGCTTAGTTAAAAAAACCTTGCATGGATACAGCGCTCTCGTGAAATTCATAAAACTTCTGGCCCCGACACGAGGAACCGGTAGGTCGTTTCAACTTTAATGGAGTTAATATTTATCTTTCCTTTTCTAAAACTTATTCCGTGTATTTTATAGCCGGTGCTATTGTTATTACTTGTCAAATTATTTTAAGGCTTTTCGCACGGACGAATCCCGGAATAATTTTCTATCAGCTCATCACTAAATTCCGGTGACCGTGGTAATAGCACGTAATTAAGAATGTTTGCATAGAATATTTCCGACTATCTTCGCGGGGCATTGGTTTATAAGCTTTTTAACTCGACTAGTCTAGATGGTTGTATAGTCTCTTTATACCCCCGCCCGAGCAGGTACCACCACCAATGCCAGCCTATCAGCAAAGCAGCGTTGCTTTGTACCAGCAGTCATACGTATGAGAACTACTCTGGGCGAGCACTTCACCATTTGCGACCTCATTTATTACTTACTACCATGTATATTCCAAGTGTTAGAAATTTTCCAATAGTGAAAATTGCTTTTAAGTCTCCCCGTCAATTGAACTCCTGAATACATATATGAGAATAATCTATTGTAATTTATAGTTTTTTTTTTGTTTCTAACAGACACAAACGGAAAGTGACGAACTTTCTGCCATCCAAATCGTCCGCCACAGCGCACGGCTCAGGGTCGCAGAGGAGGGCGCCGCCCGCGGCGTCCCTGTATGAGGACTTGCAAGACCTACCCAGGAGGCCGCCACTTCCGCACAGGCCCGATATGGAATCCCAGCTGGAAGTGAGTTCTTGGAGTAACAATTGTTCGAATTATTTTATTGTTTTATCATTAAGAATTTTATTTTGCAACGTAATATCATTTTCGCGTCGAATCGCCGTTCGTTTCACCTTTAACTGCCTCTGTGACGTCAGTTTACTTTATTTTCAATATGAGATGTCGAATTGGTCGATTGTAGGTCACAGACACTACTGTTGTAACTGCCGTACGTGTAAAAATTCGAGTATTCTGTGCAAGTACGCTAAACTATCAGGGACTTCATTGTTTAAACGTCATTTGAAATTAATATCAAACATTAAGCCATTGTCTATATAAAAATGCAACTGTAGTAATATTGGTTAATGATACCGGGAACGATATGTTGTGATGAGGAATTTATTCGTCGAATATCTGTAATACTAATATTTTACTATCCACCAGTAATGTGCAAACATAACTGCGTTTCGTTGCGACGGAAGATCGTGATATAATGGAAACGTTGAAGCGACAGTCTTAAGTTTCAAGGCAATGAGCGCAACGTGCGGGTGGTGTAAGCAAGAGCTAATAAATACTTAACTCTTGCTCATCTCGTTGATTTGTTTGTTACAAAAAGGCGTTGTGCACTGAATGAATACATTTACAGCAATGGTTAAAGGTTAATCAAGTATAACGTTAATTTTACAGATGGTCGAGGCAAAGCGACCCAACTGTCCGGGGCGCGTGTTCGTCTGCGACACGGGCGGCGGGTGGCGCGGCGGCGGCGGCTGCGGCGACGCCTGCGGGGCGCCCCTCTACGAGGAACTGCCCCACAGGTCCGACGAGTCGGTTCACAGCGACGACCACTTCGCCGAGGACGAGCTCAGCCTCGTCGGCGAGGCGGCGCCGTGTCGGACCTGCTCCCGGCCGACGGTGCCGCGCTCGCTGCCCCACCGGCAGAGGCCGCAGCGGCTGGACAGGCGGCCCAAGTCGTTGGAGGGACGCCGCGGTCACCATCGGGCGCCGCGACACCTCCAACCGCCCGATCCCTCCGAGTTCCACGAGGGCGTACTGCTAGATGCGCTGTTGAGGTTGTACCCGCAAGTGGGCACGGTCGGCGCGCGGCCGCAGGGGCCGCCCCCGATGGCCGCGGGCGGCGCCTGGCCCGGCGGGGAACTCCCGGGGATCGCGTGCTGGCGGGGGCCGCGCGCGTCGCCGAAGCCGCCGAGCGGGGATTCCTCCTTCGGCTCCGATTCCGGTTACAGCAACAACACGTGCGGCACGTGCGGCACGCGCGCCTCGTCCAGGCACCGCTTGTCAGCCGAAATACCAATGTCGTGAGTGTGTTAGTGATATGAACTTCTGGCATATGACCGGTTACCGTACAATGCGCTTAGGCGATTATCCTAGCGTAGAAAGAACATCGGTAAGCATTTATTAGATTTTTACTGTATCACTCACGGCCTACGTTCTTCGTGGCCTCACTCTGCCTTTTTCAATTAAGTGTTTGTGTATAAATTGGGGTCTTACAAACAAACGGATCCGGTAGCGAACTGCGTTTCTATAAAACTGTTAAAAAAAAAAAATAAATTCGGACTGTCCTCTAGTTAGATTAAAAATCTCTTGTTTATTTCGAATTGTTCTTGCCTATTCGGGCCAAGTAAAATGTAGTATGTAAATGTATAATAATAATAATAAAAAAAACAAATAATTTTGTACAAAATTTATTACCATAAAAGTTACGTAGAAGTAGTGGGTTTTTCTTAGTAAGTTATTCGGAACTAGTCCTAAATTATAATTGAATTGAATTGAATTGAATTGTATAAGATGTCGAATGAAATGTTTGATTTTCAATTGTAAAAACGAACGTAACGGAATCCGGTTCGCGGGATTTGTAGATAGTGTAAAAAAAAACGTAGATAAAATTATTAATTTAGTTACATTAGTAAGTTGAATTTTATAATCATATCACATTCTTTGGTATCGGTAATGCGTTAATGTATAAAATCACAAAAATCTCCCTTTCAGAATCTATTGTCATGTCCCGAAATCTTCTTATCTCTGGTGCTATATTTCGATTGTAACTTGCAATAAAATTTTTGCTTTTATCATAACTTTATTATGTCGAATACATTATTTGAATTATAGTATAAGTCATTTACTTGAAATTTCACCATTATTCTCACTAATGCAATCGGATCATATTACACGGTTTGTGGCAAACAGCTATCTAAATGCCTTTACATGTATAATTTTTGTTTTTGTCGTATTTTAATTATGTCGAATATATTATCTGAATTATAATATGACCTAAAGTCGTTATCTTGAAATTTAACCACACTTCTCACTAATGCGATCGGCTAATAATATACACAGTTTGAGGTTAACAGCTGTCTATAAATGCCATTACACGTATAATTTAAGATCGATTAGTTTTTATTATAAATTTATAATAACAATTTGGCACCGTCTATTTTGTTTTTAATGTTTGTTTAAAATATATTTCTAACGGCGAATTAAAAAGCAATATTCTGGTAGTAACTATACAACATAATCTTTGATTTGTTACTTTTAATATTTAACGAGTTAAATTTTTCGATTTCTCTGCATATATATATTTGTATGTAATATTTAATCAATTACAAAAAAAAATAATTACTTTAAAAATTAAACATATTCACGTCTGATACACCCGAAAAATATTTATATACCTTTTCATGGCGTATATACACGTCATACGGTCACGTTAACCGGTTGAAATTGCGTACCATTATGATATATTTTCTTGTAAAATGTCAATTCATTATTATATCATAGCTCTTAATAAGGTCACATAATATTTATCCCCCGTATTATATATTACAACCGCATAAGGATAAACCATTTAAAAGTAAGTTTTAATGATCGTAATTATTTTACTTACTAAGTTATATTTAAACAACGAAATTATGTTGTGCATCGGTTGTAAACATGTTACTTTTTTTTTTGTTTTCTGTTTTATTATAATAATAATTATTATTTTTATTTTTTATTTTAGCACTGTGTGAATATTTATTTTTGTACTATTGTTTCGCTCATATTGTATATTTTCGAAGTTTTACGTCACATTTCCAATGTAACGGCGGCCGGAATCGGTCGAGTTTATGAATAAACACGAGAAGCACAATAATATAAAAAAATAAATAAATACATTTATAAAAAAAAGGTATTCTCTTTTATTTCACACCTTCACATTGTAAAAGATACGAACTAGAAATGAAGCTACTAGAATAAGAGACGGCGTGCTGCTGGGGAGGTCGGTGCACCACTTCTCGGCTAAGGACGAGCGAATGGAGGTACACTCTTAAGATTTGACTCCAAAAAAGTACTACTTGGTAACGTTGTTTGAATAAATCAATACTGATGATTTAGGTACAAATTTATACTAAAACTACTACATTACATTGTAAGATCAATTACAGGTTTCCCTTAATATAACATTAAGTATATAAAAACAGAAAGTAAGCAGAATTGGTATAAATATATACAGCATATGTATATTTGTATAGTATGAAATAAAAATTAATATATATTTGTTCCAAAAAATCTATAAAAATACTATTTATAATTTGATACGTAACATGTAGGTACTAAGAGAAACTTAAAAAATACGTTGAACAGAAGATTCTTTAGTTCGATAAAAGGAAATGTGATCCAAAATAATTAGAGTGCCTTTGGATTTCTTGCCCGGTTGTTAGGGGAGCTCACATTGGGAACTGGTTTAAGAATCATTTCCCCATTCAAATGTGCCTCTGAAGGCGTCATTCTTTCAAATATAATTTGAATTAGGAATGAACATGTTAATGCTGGATTTACGGTAGCCGTCATTTTGACGGAACAACTGTTGATACAATGTTCTGTACACACTAATTTGACTTTTTCAATTTTTTTTATTGTTATTACTAACAACATCGCTTTATACGTTTCTTGTAAAACAGGAAATACTAGAATAACATTAAATAAGTCAATTATCACTGAATGGTAAATAGGAACTGTGAAATGTCTGTGAATGGAGGGTAAATACCGTTTCATCTTTCTCCTATACGTCTAAATTGTGAATTGTTAGCTATAGCCATAAAATATTATCGGTTACCGCATACATGGCTCGCTGTTCTCTATGTTCTATATGAGCATTAGAATATGGAGATACCGCGTTCGATTCCAGGGCCACGTGAGTATTTGTATAATAGTAGGGTTCTATCAAAACCGCCTAACTAACTACCACCCTTGATATCATTCTACCGTCAAAACAGCGTTGCGTTGACGCGCTGTATTTCAAAACTTTATTACATTTTTTTATACTTTACATCCCGCTAACAAAGTTTAAAACGATCACCGACTTTTCTCTATACGTAAACCAAACGACCTTAAAGATTAAAATAATTTCGCCTTTAATGTCCGACTACAGGTGTCGACACCTTGTCCGCAGCTATAAAAGCTCGGGAGTTAAGAATATAAAGCTCTGGACTGACGTCAAATCTACATACGGATGCTTTTATATTTGCATTTTATGTTACGTTAATAGAAATTTATTTGTAAAATTCTAACCGTGTCGAATGCATTAATTTATTTTTAACGCTGTGCCTTAAAAGAGAAGTGCTATGAGTTTAATGTGCACTGTGCTTTTGCCGATGTTATTTCACGATTTTTGTAAAGGTTTAAAACAAAATCGACTCTTGTTTTCAGGCATAATTATGGAATTCTTTTAAATCATTCTTACGGCCTGCTTTGCGCAGTATATTTATCACACGTCTTTATCTCGAAGTTTCCACCTAAGCAGCGAACGCAGTTCTGATGGTGACAGGGTTCAAACCCACCTAACTAGCTACCACTCTCAATGTCTACTGTCCATTACAGTGTTGCTTAACCTCTACTTCAGCTTCATCTAGCCAAGCGGACTCAAATAATTCTACCACCATCCAGACTCCACTACAACTGTGGCTTGTGAATCGAATCCGGGACCTCGACGTCGTTCACTAACCATCGGATTAACAACACAATTGTATTTCCCACGAAACTTACTTGTAATGATTCTGACAATGTTAATTAATTTAAGGTTAAGTGTGTTTAACAATGTCATTTATTAATGTCAACAATTTAGTTGCGCATTTGACTATTGTCGTTCTTTATTATGATGCTTTTGTATTTTATATTGAAACAAATCTTTATAACAAAAAATCTAGATGTTTAAGATATTTGTAAATAGTAAAAATATTTTAGTAAGATTAATTGTAAAATTTGCTGATAGATTGATTTATCGATTCTTTATAATTAAAAGTAGTCATATTGGTTTCGGCAAGTGTATATAAAACATTTCGAGGCGAGTGATTCAGTGTGAATTGTGGTATCGTCGAGTGAAGATCTAGTAAAGAATATTGTTATCTACTTGAGTGGTTTCATTTCATAACAATCTATTTAAGTTATTCAACAAATATAATAATGAATAATTATTTATAATATCATTAACATCAAATAATTATTTTTACCCAAACAATTATCAAACAAATTAGACCATTACACACAAGCGTGAAACTGAAATGGGATTTCGACCAACTAATTGAAAATAATTTACCGTGTGATTAATTTGAAACTATTAACGAATTTAATGCGTACCTGATTATAATATTTAAAGTGTAATTAATTGTGTGTACGTTTTGCATGTAACATTTAACACTGGATGTCGTTGATACCAGTGGCGATACCACCATACAAACCCAGCGCACGCCACCTAACCTGTTAACCGTAATAATTTAAGTTTGTTAATTTTTTTTTTCCATTTCAATTATACAAATCATAATAATTTAACGACCAAACGTAACCTAACGTCATAACCTTTATGTAGCCTGACAATAGAATCGAAACTGCTGAAAAATGGGTCTCTCATAGATTTGTCGTTTGTTACCCTAAAAATGAGAAAAATAAAAGTAGAACAAATATTCGCCGCCGCAGTGCTTTCAGCGAAGCGATGTCAAAGGTGCCGGTTCAATTAGCAACGAAAGCTCCGGATACTTGCACGTGGAAAGCTCGTACCTAGCTTACTTTCCTTCCTTTTTTTTATCGGTTATGAGCTAACACTTCGACTCCATTTCGCCTGGTGGTAAGTGACAATGGGGCCGTAGATGGTAAAGTGTGTTCGCCCAGAATACATCTGGCTGTACGTCTACATGTACGTCTGTCGAAACACAACACTTTACACAATAGCAGAAGATCGAAACTTGAAATAATTCTCAGTCATAACTTATTCCACGCATTCCTTTGTGAAGTCAATTGTTACCAGCGGTATCCAGACCGATGCGACTTGGGTAGCTACAAGAAAAGACCCTACTGCCATCTTAAAGGTCGACAGTGTGTCTATCACGTGAACCTGCTCGTGTGAGAAACAAGCAAGAATAAAATTCAAACGCTTAACCCTTAGATGCATAATGTTGCCATTTGTGTAGAAATCAGTTCCAATTGTCTTAATTAAAAATCTATGTATGTG
>DWQX01006137.1:0-11816 GCA_018245475.1 Pharmacophagus antenor | reverse complement strand
ACCGGTGATGAAAAAGAAATTCTCCCCATCTTGTCGTGTTTTTGTCGATAAACTTTTTATTTATTTTTTTTTTAAATGAATGAGTAGAGATAAGGAACTGAAACATCGTCTCAAAGTTTCTCTGTCAATAGGCTTCAGCTACGAAAGCCAGAATAACGAGCTAAACGTGGACGAGCGGCGACAACGAAAAGCTTAAAAATCGGCTACCGGTCCATAAAGTGTTAACGTCAGGTGACATCGAGGTCAAGTATAATCGATAAAAAAAAAACAAATAATTGTTGTGAAAACTCGAATTGAAAATTTGTCTTTTACATAGTTCAGAAATTATCTGCTTATATATGATAATTGCAATAACGAGTCATTGGGAAGCTAAAAAGGAACATTGTATGAGATCATAATTTCGTGCGAACCGCAAAAATGTCTTTAATTCATTTTGATCTTTAAGGGAAATCGTAAGAAGCGCTAAAACTACAAAACAAAAACCATTCACATACTTTTATACGTATAACTCGACTATCAGATGATGAGCTCATCGTTGAATTAGCAATAGATATATAATTACGCAACTGTGTTTACATTAATTATGTATGCATTAGAGCACCCTTTGTTAAAGATGTATTTACAGTTGAGATTCCTTTGTACGTATTCTTTTCAAATAATAATAATTCTTCATATGGAACATAATATATATATCAAATAATGCAAACAATTCCTACAAATTATGTTTAACTAGAATAATTGAAAACTATAAATCGTATAAAAAAACGTGTTATTTAAAACGATTTAGACAAGTAAATGTTAACCCTTTGCATATCACTCGGATGTCCTCTATTATGGGACATTACAGTTCATTAGTAATTATGCGAAATTAATTTATTATGCCGCAATGTATATATATAATATTTAATTTAAATATTACCGTTTTCACTTTATTTTTCTCTAACGCTACCTGATGAAATATCCTGTTATATAACACGTGGATGTAGTTGGTTGTTTATTATATTAATTATATAAATGAATAAGAAATGTTCTGATACAAGTAATAACGTTACCGCAACTCGACTGATTTGAATGACCCTCTAACTTTAGGTTTACTATATACTCAATGGTTCCCATTTAATTTTGCCGGATAAAACCCAGCTTTACTTATTAATTTTATGACTTACTCATTAAAAGAGATACAAATAACAATGATATGCAACTTTATAGCGCCGTTCGCAGTTTTATTTCAGCTTTAAAACCTGTTTAACAACGGGCGTTTAATATCCGATATGAAATTTATACACAATGTTGAATTTTTAACGGTCCAAGATTGTGCTTTCCCTAATACGGGCAGTAAAGAAATATTGTTCTTATCCGCCATTTTAACTTTTTAAAACACTTAAAATTTTGCTCATCGATATCTTTTTTCATATACACAATAATACCCTGCTATTTATCATTACATTAATAATAAAAATAATATGATATATATATATATATATGTGAAGCAAAAACTTTGTACAGTTTTGAATGAATTACTGGAATGGAAGATTATGAAATTGGAGACTGATACATTTTATACGGAAAAGAAGTGCAGAAACCTAATAAGTTTCATAAACATTAAAAAATAAATTAAATCATAAAAAACACTACTTATTACCCTGCATTTCAAACATCCATTTACAATTCTGTACACTTTTGTTTATGGTTAAAATCTCCATCAAGTCGAACTGAGAACAGATTACATATTATGGTACAATTTCGATCACTAGGCGACCATTAGTATTCTATAAAAATGCATTATTTACAATGTTAGAACACAGCTTATATAATTCTATAATACATACTACATATTTTTAATCTGCATTCTGTTTTTTTGTTAGACTAGTGTCGGTAAAAATTGTAAAAACACAAGTCAATTACCTTTTCCACGATACGAGACTGGTTTTATTTGCGTAATAATTTTTTAACATTTTTTTTTTATTTCAAGCGTAATCTTATCGTTAGTGTAACGAACCAGTACGTTGTTTGTTAACAATGATGACGAAGGAAATGACAAAGCGATATAGGACTGTGTTCCAAGCGTAGGAATTGTCGAAATGTTTTTGGAACTGGATAAATTGCAAAATCGTTTACAATTTACAAAAATAGATCTCAAAGTTCTGTATTACATTATATTTTTTCAAGAATAAGATAACATTACTTCGATTTCACATGATGTTAAGGGATGAAGAGGCCGTGGCTTGTGAAGCGTGTCCGTCCACAATATATTGACTCTCAGATGTTTGACGGAATATAGCAATGCTGTTAAGGCGAAAGATTGCCATTGGTAGTAATTAGCCATGATAATTTGAAAACACTACAATACTGATGTGGCCGGAATCGAACCTTGGTGTTACGATGCAAGCGGTATATCACTGCGCCACGGATGTCCAACGCGCGCATAGCTCGCATTCTATCCCCGTAGATCTCGGAAAAATCGCCTCACCAGTCTAGCACGATGAAAACCAGTTCTCACTTACCGTTACATGGAAGGTATTATTTAAACGCAGCGTCCGACGCACGCGCACACGTGACGTATAGGTCTAGTGATGGTCATCGTCGACCACAACCCATTGAACAAATAATTAATCAGTAATTTTCCACTTTTACCGCATGATACAGACTTACCTAGTATGAACGCCAACATCACGTCATCGATGTTAATGTTAACCAAAAATACTTATCGCAAATTTTAATGTTAACATTTTTTTAACATATAACTTATTCTTTTTTTCATGGATATAACATCAAGCTAATTATAATTAATTATAATTTTGCTTTCATCAAATATATGCTTTTGGAGCCATGGTATAACATTCATGTTTATTACCGGTTATAAACGGTGAAAACAAATATTATTCCGTTGCGTTTGAAATTCGAACGTGTTCGTTCGAAATTCAAAACCGCCTTTGTAACGTTTTTTGTAATTCACGTTTATATGTATAACATGTTTCAATATCAAACAACCCACTTATCATGTGCGTAATAGTAAGTGAGCGAATAACATTTTAAACTCGAATTAAAAACACAACTATGGAAACTCACTGCGGGTCAGTCCTTTACTTCGGGTAGATGACTAACTAGAGGTCAAACCTCTATTTCACTTGATGTTAATTGACAATGAGACGTAGATGGTAAAGCGCACTTTCTAAATATTCTCTGGATCTCACATGTATGACTGCCGGAACACAGCTATGTTGTTTTGGAGGCAGATAGACATTGAGATTGTTAACCCTGGTTGTTTCAAAAATCTTACCACGTCCAAGTTCCACTACTCACGTGGCCGAGGAATCGAACCCAGTACCTCCACGTTCAAAAGCAACTTGGCATTCACTATCACGACCTGAATAACGCAATAAGAACGTATATGCATCATCAGCCGCTTTATATTATTGTATTTTTAAATCATTATGTATGTAATACCTAATATAATATATATCTATATTGTTTTCGGTGGTGTGATCGGCGCCCACCAACAGGTGGCCACTTGGTACAGGGTACGTGTAAGTCTTGATGTAAATCAGTGTACGCTTGAGCCTAACTTGTCACGTATACATACGGCCCGCATGAATCAGCCACGATACAATATAAACTGTGCCGTTTAACATCGTACCGCGTATGCAGCATGATAATAATGTTAATCACAGCATGGTTTACACTTAGATGTACCTAACATTGGTAACCAACGTTATGACTTGTTGGCTGTAAAATAATCATCTGTGTCATAAAGCGAACCTACGTACAGTGGGCCATGGCACGAATGCATAATCTGTTGACATTGACGTGCGCCACAGATTATATTTATGTGACAGATAAAATATGCAAACGCTTCATGCGTCGCTTCAGTTATTTAATGTTAGTGTAATTATTTTTTCAATACTTATCTTTGTGTAACTGTGTTAAACGTGTATTCTTAATGTTACGTAATTCATCACATAGAACCACAATGGCGACCTCATTTAAAAAAAGACCTGTTTTTATAATCATAATTGCATTGTACATGCATGTATTCTATTTATATGAAACCGTCTTAATCTATATAATTTGTGGCAAATAGTTTTTTTCGAGATAATTCTATAATTTAATATTCTGCATGCGCAAAACTAATTATGTATTATAAATTTATGTAATATATCTAACAAGAAAAGGTTGCTTGTTAGAAAAAAAATATTTTGCGTGTTAGCTGCGTATACTTTATCGGTTCGCTATTTTATTTCCTTTTTTCGACTCTTTCACACACCTTCCAATTCCATCTTTTGTAATGTTTATGAAACAATACATAGCAGATAAAATATCAAAAACTTAAGTTTCTTTGTTACACTAACACTTAAAGTTTCGATGAATAAGAAAGATAAATAAGAATGTTGCCATAAACGATGAAATAAAAATAGGAATGAATAATGTTTATTGCATACCAAAAACCGACACATTTGGTTTGAGTCATTGGCCGTGTAATATTTCCCAAGCTTTTTTTATCGGTTATGTGGCTTCACTTTCACCCGATCTCAAGTGACAATGAGCCCACAGATTGTAAACCGTGTTCGCCAAGACTACATATGAATCTCACACGTATGGCTGCCGGAACACAACAATGTTGTTATGGCGGCAGATTGACATTTAGGGTGGTAACTAACCAGACGGGTTTGAAAAACCTATTACTACTCCACTACTCCTGTGCCTTTCAAAAGAACGGGTAAATCACTGCGCCACGGAGACGGCGATTGTACAGCAATTAATTTTATAGTGATATCGAGTTGTGCTCAATGACAATAACAAACTAATGTAAATACTTTCGAAGAATATGAGATTTATTTGTTTTTAGAGATGATAGGTTCAGAACAATGAGAAATCTGAAAGGGCCTACTGTAAATCGGTCCTTTCCGAAATTTGTCGTTATACAAAACCGACGAAACATAAAGAAAAAGCGAAAAAAAAAATAGTACACAAAACTTTACAGCAGACGTTGTTGTGTCAGAATGACGCGCCTCGTAAATCTAGTGTTAACAATCGTGAAAAGTTACCGTGCATCGTATTCGCGCGATAAAAACATGAAACCATGCCTGCGTGCACACGCCCGACGGCCTACATATACAATCCACCCTCGCCCCTCTAGCATCCGCAATGTCGCATACTCTTTTCCGCTTTCCTAACGCAGAACTATTCTTTTGTGCTCTTTATTTTCCACCCAGTTTTCATATCTCCAAAGCCGCCGTCACCGTTCCACGCAAATGGGATTGGAGATGGAACTCTGTATTCGATAGAGCCAACGCGTCTATTTCGCTTTGCAAATATTTATATATATGGTTATTTTTAATATTACACACATAAACAAACTCTCTGATCTGCTCGCAATTTCATTCGTAATTGTTGTATTATATTTATCACTTTTAAATGTTTTTTTAATCTTTTTTTTAATCTCTTTTTAAAATGTATGGTTTTGGTACATAAAAAATAATACAATGTTTGTATAATAAAATATTTTACAATAAAAAAAAAAGAGTTTAAATACCGATATTACTAGATTCATCGTTAAATCGTCACTGTAATGTCATACTTTTTATTCAACCTGCTATCGAACAGTAATATCCACGTAACGTTTACACACGTTTATAAAGACTTCATTTGTAAGGTGCAAAGTTAGGATTGATTTTTTATGAGAAAATCATGACTTGATTATCTGTTAATATCTATTTTAAAAAACACTTCAATGCAGTGTTTTAGGTAAGCCACATCCTAGCAGTAGACTACCTCGGGCTGTTTGTGATATTTTCTTTGTCGTTATAAAAAGTGTCATATATCGTATAGTAGTAATTAAAACGCAATATTATGTATTTTAAATTTATAAAATAATAAAAAGATACTGGTGCAGTTCCACAGTATAAAGCCGAAAATATAAAAAAAAACTACAAATTCAGAATACTAAACACAAAGAGCGCTACATAAAGGAATTCCATTTATTTGCATACTACAGCATTTCGTGATTCTCTACTCCGCCATTTTTCCGCCTCTTTATTGCCAATTCGCCGCAAATCGAAATATCACACCACTATTTAGTCGAAATAACATGCCATTTAACAGTATATCCTTAAAAAAACATTTACACTCAAGGTTAAAGGCTTGCTATTGTCCACAAACAGGAAGAATTATTGTGTGATTATGTCCCATTAACTCATATTTCTAGTGACAATGATTTTCCATTATCTTAAAGAATTCGCGCCATTTTAAACATGAACATAGACTAATCACGAGTCAGATCGTTCCGTTGACAGAGTAATTAGAGTTTATGTAGTCTGTGGTCGATTCGAAGTAAATTGATTTTGTGACAATGTGTTGGCGTATTTGTTGCTCTGGAGAAGACAACCTTTGTATTACAGTAAATTTATTATATTTGATTCATTATGACACTTGGTGTATGAGGCCAGTGTGCGTTTCAATACTAATGCAGTTACACCTGTTTATAATTGGTAACGATTGACTGAAATCTGTTTCTGCTACCAAATAATAAACATTATTGTGTTGAATGAAACAAAAACTCAAATTTGCTAATTTCCGGGGTTTATTTTTATTGCAAATATTACGATAAAATTTCAAACTTAACGCGTTTGGACACGTTGTATATTCGTGGGTTGTAGAAAAAAAAAACTTGAAAATTTGCAAGGCGATGGACACAATCTACAATCTTCAATATACTGATTTGAGCCGATTTTTTATTTGCGAATATATTTTAAGCACACCTATAACTAAAACCAATTAATATTTTATATTACAAAATTATATTACAATAACATTAACAATATTCCAATATGACGCAGTAAGTACACTTGGAACATTTAATTTTCAACTTGTGCATAACACGTAAATGTATAAAAAAATAAAAATCGCAAATACCAATCTCAGACAGCACTTCATTATGACGACCTTTCTATTTATTCACGTTGATTGATTCTCAGAATACATTTCGTCTCAGGCCCGATTTATTCAAATCCGCGAATGAACGCTTTAACGAATTCAGCTTGGAATTCTCGTTGAATATTAAATTCACTTAGTACGACAATTGCTAATACTTTTTATGTAATGAGTGTTGGTTTTACGTATTAAATGCGATAAATTTGGCACCATTTTTTATTTCTCCGTTTTGTCGAAAACGTGTAGCAAATTACTAATTTTCTACACATTTAATAAATTCTTTTTATAACATTACATTCTTACACGTAATATTGAAATTTTATGTCTCTTTTACCTGCCAATAACAATACAGTTATCATTAGAATGATTACAGCTTATCTTCGCGCCTTGAGATGGAGATGAAGAGAGATGGTGATAGATGTTAAGTTTATTTATCGTATTTTCACTGGATACATCTCTCTTTAAACCGGACTTTGTTTTGAATAACACTGAACTTCAATTTAACAAGATTTTAAGTGACAGTGAGGCCTTAAATGAATTGTGCGTATTCGGAATCCCTGGCACTCATATATATGAACTGCCGGAACACAGCAATGCTGTTATGTTGGCAGATTGTAATTAACGAGTGATAGCTAGAGGGTATTAGGTAGATAGATATGTACATAGGTATTTAAAACGTATTAGGTAGATGTTAATAGATAGGTAATTCGTACTAACATTAGCCAATATCAGGCGTCATCACAAACTTCTAATCCCGTTCAACACAAGACGTAATTAGGCTGTTTAAACGGTCAGTAATGGACGGCATATCTGACCTTGCCTTTATTACAAGTTCCGTTCGTCTAATGACGCTGTGTTACCTAACTGTCCAGGGTTCAGAGTTGCGCGCAACACCGTTATATCACGAGAATCGGCTGCTGTAAACATTTTAAGTTAATCAAGTGAGTTTTTTTTTTATTTTTAATGTTAGGTAATAACTACGATGTAAGACATAATCGTTTAACACTTGAACTAAACTAATCCTTGTTAAGAAGGTATGTAAAATGAAAAATTAATATCATATAAAAATATAATAAGAACACCAAAAGAAATAAATAAATGAAAAAAATAACTTACCATGTTATCAATCCGGAGGCTTTCGTTGAAACTTCCAAATGAAAACTTAATGTTACAAAAGAAAATCAATGAAAACTAGACTAAAATTATTTTTGTAATTAACTATCCCCATAAATTAAAGCTTTTAAAACAAACGCAATATAATTTTTTTTTACTAACACTTGGCTTCGTTTTCACCTGATTTTAAGTGACTATGAGGCCATAGATGGTGAAGGTTGTTCCCCCAGAATACAACAAATATGCTGCTAAATAACACGATGATTATATTAAACAGAATAAAACAAAAAGAAAAAACAGAATAAAACTAAACCCTAAAAAGTCTTAGCACCATGTAGACTCCACTACTCTTATAGCCCGGGTATCGAATCAGCCACGGAGGCAGTCAAAATATTAGCCTATTCACGTACAAATAATAGTCAACTCATTTTAAATGTAATTTAAGTCGTGTCATAATTTATTTTAAGTCATGTTTTTTTACCACTCAAACAGTCAACGAGGTATTTGTTAATTAATGTTAAAAGGCAAATCCATTTAAGCATAATGATAAAAATCCATACAGACTAAAGGAAAATCACAACAATTAAGACAGTCGGGCGCTGAGTATTGCGCCGAGAACTACTCTTGAGCACTGACTTTTCGAAACCACCGTTCAATTCATTTCACCGTTTAGAAGCACACGTTTAAAACCACGTGAAGACTTTATTGAATAAAGTATATTTTTAATTTGAATTTGAAATGACAAAGTCACAATGTTCTTTTACGAAATTTTTACCGTCCACTGATCCCACGGAATATCGATAACGGGATTCTGAATAATTACATGATTACCCCAAAGTGAAAAAGCTGAAAATACATCACAATTTTCATCATTGAAGATAATAAAGCAAATAAGGAGGACTTTAAGGCAGTCATATTCATCCAATCATATCATAGCAGTCATATCATAGCAAATAATCATTAGTAGACGTTTTGGTGCTTACGTGTTAACGCTAACGCAGCCACAGATTTGGGCGGTTTTTAATTGACGCAAATCTCTACACTTTAAACTATTAATTTTTTTGCGATTCGATGGAAAATAGCTTAGGTTATAATATAAAATTTTATGTGTTGATTTGCAGCAGTTAATAACTGCCACATGTGTAATGCGTCGGCCATAATTCTTTTTTTTTTTTTTAGGAAGAGTAGGCAAACGAGCGAACGGTTCACCAGACAAGTGATCACAGTCACCCATAGTCAGCCGCAACACTCGTGGAATCGAAACTGCATTTAAAAATTCTCAGTGTCAATATTTTTTATGTATGATGGTAGCTTAAAATGTTTAAAAAAATATTTATCAATAATGAGGAAATGAGAAATATTCTTAGGGATTAAATTATTATTTAATAAAGAAAAAAAAGTCATTTCTTTCAATTATGCGCAAAACAGGCGGCGGTGAGGTTGACGAGAACCTACGCGACTGGTACAACTGACATTATATGAATCTTTCGACACATCTACTTGGTAAATGCCGACAGGATCCCTGCACTTCCCTGATTATTTTTTTCAATTGATTAACCTCCCGCGTTACTTTTGTTTTAATCGTGATAGTTAAACGAGAAAAAGTTGTTCATTCTTCATTAGTATTATGTTTTTAATGTCATATATCGCCATATACCAGATATAGACATTGACACGTCTATATCAGGTGTTCGGAATTTAAATGTGTTTTATACTAATTGAAATCACGTATTCATTACTAGTATTTGCGTAATATACATATTCTAAGCATTGCCATTTCGTGCGATGTTAAAACGTAGAAAAGGGACAAAACATAATTATGTAACAAGATGCGTTCGTAGCTAGACCGAGGCTATCCTTTTGCGCGTGAAATTGTCTGCATGAATAAACTAGAAATACAAAAATATGACCGCCGCGCCACATAAGCGCTGTTACAGATGGTAGCTAGCCAGGGAGGTTTGAAAGACCCTACGTTCATCCCGACTCTATTACTTCTGTGGCCCGGTATTCGAACCTGGGACCTCTGCGTTATAAGGCAATTGCGCCACAGAGGCCGTCTAGTCGAATACTTCTTTATTAATAACGAAATATATTCTATACGTTATTGTAGTACGTAACACTTGGTTCTTATTAATTGTAAGGTTCTTCAGGCACGAACGTGGGAGTGACAGTTTTAATAATAATGTAATTTAAATGCAAAGCAATTGAATTTAACGAAATACATGAATAAATACCACACAACGTGACGGTTGATTCATTTAAGAAAGTCCCGCGGGTTCCATTCAAACCATGTTTTCAAATTTCGAATTAGTTTTTAGTCGTGGAACACTTCTCCACTAACGACACCGAAACTTAAGTGAAATACCATTTATTTACTAGGTAAAAATTAATATATCTAAAATCTATACTTATAATCAATTTCTTAAAACACCATTTGTATTAATTGTACGAATTGAAAATATTATACGTGTTCTTTTTGTTATGAACAATATAATTAATATGGAAATCAGAATAATTTTTTTTTAATTATGTCTGTATTTTCTCACTACACCGTAGCAACAATTGAAGAATTATAAAAAAAACTGTTTATCCACTGTCGCTATATTTGCTACGTAATGATTTTATTTACTCCTCAGGTATTTACATTTCAACTTTAGTTCTTTGAGGAACAACTGTATGTATCACTGCGCTTAAAAATATATGTTGATTATTATTATTATGAAACTTGATGTAATAAGAGCTGATCGACGTATTTAAAATTAAATAGAATTTTCCACCGCGACAAAATGTTCCAGTACTATGTATATGCTTATTTAAATACAGACTTACTTTACAGGCACGTCACTAAATATTTCATTGTCCGTTTTACGGTTGAGAGCTTCAAATAAATAATTATAAAACAAAAAGTAAAAATAATAATAACACAACGAACAAAAAAAAATAGCTACAGTCTTTGAAAACTATGTGGAAAATGGGCTGAAAAATTATATTTATAATTTCATATTACGTAGGTATGTATATATTGGGCTCGCCATATACGCACGCCACATCTCTTATGTAATTTTGTATAATCTGTATTGTTCATTCATAAACTTAAAAACGTAAGTTTCAATAGAGTTTTGTTTTAATGAAGAGCAACTACTTTTCAGCATTACAGTCGAATTCAAAAGATTTATAGCCCGTAGTCGAAGATTTTACGTGGAGATACCTTTCGCAAACTTTGAGATGAGATTTTTTTTCACTCGCAACGTCTTAAGAAGAAATTAATTCGCAGAAGTAATAAGTCTTGAAACTCTGCGCCCCGATTTATTTCCATCTTGAGGAAATTAATTGGTTTCAAATGTACGGATAAGAATTTCAAAATTCATGTGCCTTGTTATTTTATTACGTGCAAAGAGAATACGTAATTTACTTAAGATGTTTTAAATAAATGGAGTAATAAATTGGATTATTTATTGGTATTAGGGAGCTTTCTTATTGGAGTTCGTCCAAATAGTTATTACTCGGTCACTGTTTTTAAAAAAGTATTTGCAAACACTTTTTTGAGCTTCTTGCTAAATAGAACGCAGCATCACGAAAATAAAATATCACATTTACAATTGTCAAACTGGAAAAATAACATATACTAGTAGTAAATATAAACAATAAATTATCAGAGTAATAGATAATGTATCAACAGTTAAATTTAAAATTAATGTCCTAGCTGAATAAAAATATCGCAGGATCCACGAATCATTTTTCTACAATCCTCTTAGATTTCTCCAATACTTAGA
>DWQX01006136.1:0-11816 GCA_018245475.1 Pharmacophagus antenor | reverse complement strand
ATATATATATATATATTATCGTATATAAATATTTATTTTTATTATTATCTTTAGTACAAGAAATAAATAAAAATCCGAATTTAATTAGTACAACTGTAGATATGATGCTTATGTTTAGTGATAGTATGTACCATGGAAAAATGCACCGTTTAAAGTATATTTCCAATTCTATCTGAATAGCGAAGGAGATTACACTGTTCCAAGATAACCTAATATGACATTGATTAAAAATGCACACAGAAAGTATATTTCATTGGTAGATAAATATTTAAGTCAAACAATCGGACTGGCGAATTGCAATCTAAGTTTCGAAATTAATTAATTAACAAATGTTCCGATATTTTTTATAAAAGCTGAACCAATTTGTTATAAAATGTTAAGAAAATTCTTCCAACTTGCTTGGAAAGTAACTTTTTAGATATATTTATTTTTATGTGAATACAATTAGTGTAATTAGGCAAATGTTTTCTTACAGATACAAACAAAACTCACTAAAATTAAAGGAAAAATTCCTGGACCGACCGTTGCCACCATTAGAAACTGGGGTATATTGGATTGAATATGTTTTGCGTCATCAAGGGGCCAATCATTTGCGTTCACCAGCACATGATTTATCATTTCCTCAATATATATTATTAGATGTAGTAGCAATTAGTATAGCAATAACATTACTAACAGTCTTTATATTACATTTAATGTTTAGATACCTATGTACTAGATGTATTCGGTGGTGGCCAAAGGAGAAACATGTTTTTGAAAAAAAATTATTCAGACGAAACAGAAGTTTATTGCACTGCTTTATCTGGATATATAAATTTAAAGGTAATTAACATGAGTGTGTATGAGTAATAGCTTCATTATTATGTATATAATTATGTGTAAATAATAAATGAGTAAGATTCTTTTGATATTTATTTTAATTTCTTCAAGGGACATGATGAAAATAGAGGATGTGCTACATAAGAGAAAATGATACCATAGCGTAATTTTGCATAGTTGTGATAGCAAAAGGTCACAGGCTGATTTATTGTCCTCATTTCCTATACACTTGTTATTCCATATTTAAGAACAAAGGAGATACATGTAAATACATTTATTTATTTATTTATATAAAGCTTTAATGCACTAATTTGTACATAAGGTGGACTTAATGCCAAATGGCATTCTCTGCCAGTCTACCTTAGGGTTGAGCAGAGATCAATATAAATATAGGGTGTGTAAAAAGAATAATAGAGAATAAAAGATAAAATAATAATAATATAAATAAAGAGAGAGAGAGGGGAAGGTTAATATACATGTTAATATATATCTTTGCATAAAAATAATAATAGTGTACACAAATAAAAAAAATACAAAAAGAAAAAAGGAAGGGGAAAAAAGGTGATAATGAAAAGATAGGTTAGTCATTAACAAATGGTCCCGGAGCATATATTTAAATGATTGCTTAGTCCCAACTTCCCATATCTTTGCTGATAGTATGTTCCATACCTTAACAGAAGATGAATAGGAATTGTGAAGGAAGTTATGCATAAAGGTATATGAAGATTGGATATAACAGACGATCGAAGGACACCCTTATAAGAGTTACCCTGGTATTGAAATTTGCATTTCAAGTACTCAGGAGGTAAATGGATAGTATAAGATAACAAACAATGTACAAAGTGTTCTGTAAGATCTGCAGTTACTGAGAGTAAGCTATAATAATAAATGTAATCTCCTGCCGGATTATAAAATTCCTGTAGTTTATATTTAGCAGTCTTAGTAAGTAGAAAAAGGTATAATTTTAAAATAGCAGATGATAATTATTTTACACATATAAGATTGAAAAAATACTTACCAATACAGAACTGGTTCTCCAAAGTCCATGTCAAATCTGAAATGTGAGAATGCAAAGAGCTTCTTGTTTTCTCTTGCAATTAAATACCAGGCGGAATCATCAGTCATTTCCTCTACTTTGCGAGCATGGTTCCATCCCCATGCACATGTTTCATATCTGTATTAAGAAATAAGTAATAGATTTTATAAATTACAAAGGGTAGATTTGCTAGTTATGTAAAATATATCTAAGAATTGACCAACAGTATTTACTTTTTTTCTATTAAGTTTACAGCATATTTCATATTTTTATATACTTCTTTTCAATGTTTCAAGCTAAGGTATTTACTTTAACATCTAAATTAATTTAGAAAAAATACTAAAAAATTCCAACAAAACTTCATGCAATGATTAAGGTAAATGACTATAATAATGAAAATTAAACAAATCTTACAATTTTCTCATATTTCTTTCTGTTAAATTAATAGCCCATTCTAGTACATTCTTTTCAAGCTCAGTTACCCTTTTTATATACATGTCTATTTCCATTTCTTTACTTCGGAATACCAATAACTCTCTACAAAGTGATGCCAGATCTGACAACTTGTTAGCTGAACTCACATAATTCATTCCATCTGCTATTCGCCGTTGTTCGAGCTTCCTGGCTTGCCTTTTCTCTTTGCTTTGATTGGTAGAGGTGATTGACTTTTTCTGAAAAATTATCCTTTACAATAGCAAATAATACATAGATAATAAGTAGCAATAGTACACGATATGAAATTAGAAGTAACTAGAAAAGGGTGACAATAAAGATATATATGGTTAAAAATGGATCTTGATTTCTTAACTGAAACTTACTCCCATTTTAATGAAAAGCTTGTAATTTTGGTAACTTTATATGCAGTTATATTAAAAAAACGTCTTTTTATTTACAAAAAACGTATGGCGGGAATCAATCTAGAAGTACAGCAATATTCTCTATTTTTTAAGACATTAATTCAAATTTACAATGGTTGAATATGTAATTATTATTGGTTAAAAGAGTAAATTTATTGTAAAATGACCAATGCCAGTTTAATATTTGATTTGGTTATGCCAACGAGAACAAAATTATTGGCTACGAATTGATGGTGAACGAAACGATTGATGGTAAATTCGTTTGAAAACGTATTTTTTGAAGAATTTTTCATTAATTTTGATATTTACTAAATTTTACATCATATTAAAAATACTATTTATTTTGATATTATACATATATGATAATTAAAATATTTTTATTGTATCTTGTATCATAAACTTACTTTAATTTCTAGACGAGTTAACAGCGCGAAGTTCAAAATAACACATTGTTACATCATAAAAATCAATACAAGGACCGCAGACCTCGGTGGTGCATTATTACAGTATTATAATATAATTTTGGGATATAAAGAGTAATAATACAATAATTTTACTTTCTTGGTGAGGCGTCATTAAAAAATTATATTTAGCTATTTTCCAAAAATATCTTTTTGTGCTTGTCAGTTTTTTCATCAACAGAAAGGTTTACTCTAAAGCGAAGGAGTAGTTAACGTTTAACGTTGCTATTAGCAAGTTTTATAGAATTATCAAAACCATGAGGTATGCCAGGCTTTCCCAAACTGGTGATTTAATGCCTACACTTGGATTAGGCACATGGCAGGTTTGTATTAAAACAATTGAAAAATATTTTGTTCTAATGAAAATATTAATGAGAAAAATTTTCAGGCTCCACCAGATGTTATAGAAGCTACTGTTTATAAGGCTTTGGATTTAGGATATAGGCACATAGATACGGCTTTTAATTATAATAATGAAGAAGCAATTGGTAGCGCTATAAAGCAGTGGATAACGGATGGTAAAGGAACTAGAAAAGATTTATTTATTACTACAAAGGTAAGTAGATTATGATTATGAAATCAGTCTTAAGGAGCCTGCAGGAAAAGTACTTTCTTAAATAATAAATTAAATATGTTGTATTTTATGTATTTATTATAAAACAGAATAGATGAGGCAGATATTGTACCGCCAATTTAATATAATTACTATCGGTGGTTTAATAAATCCATAGTATTTTTCACAAGTTCAAACAATTGCTAGTAATATAATCTTCGGCTCGAATTTTTTTCTTTTTTGCTCTGAATTTTAAATATTTTCTTTAAATAAAGGATGTGTTTTAATCATTGTAATAGCATATATTTGCTAATAAATATTTTGTCGAAATTTGTTAAGGTCTTTCACAATTTAACTTGAATTAAATATTTACAGCTCCCTCACGTAGGCAATAGACCATCTGACGTAAAGAATTTTTTAGACTTACAGTTGAGTCGATTGCAAATGGACTATGTGGATCTCTATTTGATACATGTCCCATTTGGTTTTCATTGCAATCATGAAACTTTAACGCCAGTAGTTAATGATAATGGGGAATACGATCTCGATATGGATACTAATCATATTAGGACTTGGAGGGTGAGTTTGAATACTTATTATTATTTATGAGTATTTGGTTTAAGTTGATTTTATGATAAAAAATGAGGAATAATAATTCAGAAACTTTACAATGTGTTTATAAATAAGAACTCTGCCTTATGCTGTGGTTGGTAAGTCATGACGTTTGTGCTAGTTATGAAAATGAAATTCTGTGGTAAAAGCACACCTTTCACAGTTAAAGCGTCTATTAGAAAATAAATAAATTAGCGACAGACTTTAATCTATGGAATATAAATCGTATTAAATTATCGCCGTATTTTAGGTAATGGAGCAATGTCAAAAAGAGGGTCGAATTCGTAATCTGGGGTTATCAAATTTCAATGAAGCCCAAATATCCAAGATAATTAAGAACTCTACTCTTAAGCCTCAAGTGTTGCAAGTGGAGCTCCACGCCTATTTTCAGCAAATGGACCTGCGTAAATTTTGCGCCGAAAACAATATAGTGGTGACAGCGTACGCTCCTTTAGGCAGTCCCGGTGCCAAGGACCATTTTGTCAACAAATATAATTACAAGTATGCCAACATTACAATCTTAACTTTCTACCTGTAACAAACTTAATACATGTGTTTAAGTCGACACGTGCATTTTTCAGCCCAGATACTTTTCCGGATTTGTTAGGCCACCCCGAAGTAAAGGAGATTGCAGAGAAGCACAACAAAACACCAGCACAAGTACTGTTAAATTTTTTAGTAACTCAAAATGTCATAGTCATACCAAAGAGTACTAGTGAGAAAAGATTAAAGGTGTGTACTATATTATTCAATATATTTTGCCTTTTAGTGGCCCACTTTTTGAGTTTATGATGTAGGTTATTAGCAGCTTATGGGTGCTTTCATTAATTTTTTGCCACGATGCTGGCGACGTTATTGAACCAATTGTAATTATATCAAACGTCACGTCTCCGGCGGTAAATTGTACATTAAACAACAATCAAAATATGGAAATTCGCGCAATAGCGATTTTTTTTAAGTACGCCTCCGCCCTACTCATACTATGTAAATGATTGTCGGTTGTATATAGCGGTTATGATTGCATATATTAAGTGAATAGTCATTTTTCTGTTATAAAATCCTCTAAGAATCATTTACCCATCAAATGTTATTTCATCGGTTTCACAACTTAGAGTAGTCTTATAATATGCCCATAGTTCTGGTCTCTTTATATCCTCTCACAAGTTTTTTGGATATACACCGTTATTAACCTTCTTGCACGAAGTCTGGTGATCGATAAACTGTTGAACCGAACAATTATTTAGAGATAAATATTATTTTGGAAAATGTGATTACTCCTGATGTACATTTAAAGTATTTATCATATAAAATTTATAACCAAACTGTTGAGGCTAGTGCGAAAGACGAGTAATTAATTCTCTTGGTGAATATTTCATTTCAGGAGAACTCCGAAATATATGACTTTGAATTAACACCAGCAGAAACAAATCGCTTAAAAAAGTTAGATAAGGGTGAAAACGGGCGTATCTTTAATTTTCTGTTTTGGAAAGGCGTGGAGAAACATCCAGAGTATCCGTTTAATTTACCTGACACTTCTGAAAGAGAATAATTTTTAGCATACGTCAATTTATCAACTTTAAACAATTGTAACGATTTCTCGTCATGACAAATATTATCTATAATGTACATACGAATATTCATTGACGGTAAGAGGACAGGAGCCAAAAAAAACCATGACTTAAATGCAAATTATTTTTTTCTTGTTGTAGATGTCTGTTGGTAATATTGCTTCAATTTCCAAATTAAAGAGCCTTATTGTTTTTTTTTAATATTTGGCATCATGTATTTCAATGAGCAAAGCATTAGGTTAAACCTCGAGCCACTACTTTTAACAACTTCGTACTTCAGCTCGCTTCATGTTGTAAGCACCGGTTAGTTTATTTATGTTAGTCAGTATAACTGGCAAATACCTTTTCTTGTGCTCAGAGCATTGTTAACGTATTTAATATTAAAATTTATGAGACTATATATATATTAACCAGTGAATACGATTGTGAATACTGCAAATAACTACAAAATAAAGGGTTAAAAAAATGTTTTTTGCATTTATTAAACTTAAGCTATTCATTTAGTTGATTAAAACGGTATCATGATAGCCGATAAAGCATTTTTCTTTGTAATCTGTGCTGAAGCTCGCCGCGTCGTATCATGGTGTGTATAACTTTGAGTATCGCCCGCTCAGTATACTTCTGTCTGACGAAGTCTTGAATGATTGTTTGCTCGGACACTTGGGAACCAACAGCAAATCTACGCTTCAATTGTTTTTCAATGCGCGATAACATTTCGTGGTCTTCTTCGGTGGTAAAACCTTCGGCGCCTGAAAAACATTCCAAATGTCTATTAGAGAAACGAAACATATTTAATAAAAATAATAGTTCCAGTTATGTTTGTAGAAATTTGTAATAATATTTATCTTGTGTATTAAAATTAATTAATAGATTTTAATATAGAAAATAAACAATTATATTATAGTGAATATAGTATTCATGAACTACAAAATTACCTGAGAGGCTGCCGGTCATGGCTGCATCTAAAGTCGACACTTGGAACAAACGTAATGCTTCCGTGACGTGAGCTTCTGTTGCAAACGGTTGCAGCTGCATTTTAGCTAGTGACTCCGAAATCCTGATGATGGCTTCGAGTTGCCTTGAAAAAAGATGTTTTTTTTTTTTCAAATAAAGATTTGGTTAATTAATTATTGTCCACATATACAGTTTTCATTCATCGAAAACTTAATAGTTTTCCTTCATCGAAAACATAATGCTTATTGAGAATCGAAATCAAGCATCCTCGTGTTGTATTTTCGGTGAAGAAAAGCATCATGGAGAAACCAATATGTTCTATCTAAGAACAAATACTTTCTAAGAGTGAAACAAAGAATATTCAAATACGGCTGTATCGGAGATACCATTAACATATTTAAAATTCAAGGTAGAAAGCAAGGTAGAATATAAAATCTTATGGCTAAAGAAGTTGCGACAATGTTTTGGTTTCTGATAGATACCCGTACAGTTTCGTGCTGAATTCTTCTCAGTGAACAGTCACTGTGATAGATAACTGCAAATAGAAAAAGCTAACTAAAAAAATTTCATACATAGTACTCTAATCACTAGATAGCTAAGCACCTGCAGTATGGGTTATCGGTGAGTGATGATATACATACATCATATTTTTAAATATATACAGAAATGAATATTAACAACCAAACAGAACACAAATATTAACCATATGAATTTCAGTCTTAAGTGGGGGTCGAGCCCGCGACCTAATGTAAGATGCAGGGTTAGTACCATTACATCAACCGGCTAGTACACTAACATCCAAAAATACGTAACGTGAGTAATGGCGGTACTCCCATACAAGCCCGAAAGCCCGTCCTACTGCATTGTTGATAAAAATTTATTTAAACACGACCATAAAAATACAAAATAAAAATTCACCTCATTTATTAATATTTCTTTTATGAAGATGCCTATATAAATACTGGGGTTGCTTTGTAGGCACGCCCCTGCACTTGAGGTGATTACCTAACAGTTATAGGTATGGAAAGTCGCTTGTCCGTTTGCCGTTCGTGGTGCGACGCGCCGGTACGCATGAGCACGTAGCGTGCGCGCAGTCTCTCGGCGGCGGCGGCGGAGAGGCGCGGCCCGCAGCGCACGCGGCAGTATGCGCTGTAGCGACGCAGCAACGCCAGTGGCAACTCCCCGACGACCGTCTCCCGCTCCGCGCTATCGCCACCCATGTGCACCGATATTATGTGCTTAGCGAGAGTCTGTCGATGCGATTTAGAAATATATAGCGTTTTTATGTATGTTTTACAAATCTTACATAACACACAAAAGGTTAATGTTTTCTTTCGTCTACGAAAACGCACACAATAAAAATGTTCTCCCATTACATAATCGTTAGTTGTTGACACACACTATTTGTAAATCTATACGTAATAAATAGCAAACACTAAGTATTATGTACACAATGCAATGTACAAAGGATACAAGGAATGCCTCGTCGGCGCAGTGGTTTATTCACTTGCCTTTTAACGCAAAAGTCCCCGGGACACAGGTATTGAATGTGGGATGGAAGCAGTTAAATGACTACCTTTGTGGCACTGGTTTACCTTTTGCCTTGTAGCCCGTTTGGCTAGCTACACCACCCTCAATCTCATTGTTGTGTTCTGGCAGTCATACATGTGAGAGCCAGATGTATTCTGGGCGAACACGTTTTACCATCTATGGTCTCATTGTCACTTGTCATCAGGAGAAATCGAGGCCAAGTGTTAGCCCATAACCGATAAAAAAAATAATTAATGTACTTACAATGTCTCTGTTCTGGTCGTGTTCATCTTTTACTATAAATATCATATCAAATCTCGAAAGGATTGTTGGCATAAAGTCAATGTTGTCGTCAGTTTTAGTGTCATCCCAACGCCCGAATACGGAGTTCGCCGCCGCTAGTACTGAACAACGTGAATTTAAAGTTGTTGTTATTCCCGCCTGGAATAATAAATTATAATTATTACATTTATAACTTTCCAACCATATCATAAGATTATCGTTGTGGCGCACCACTGAGTACGATTCCAAGGCTACATTAGAAGGCTCTGGCTAGTGGAAGCATGTGTTTGAAGCGAGCACGCTCCACTATTTACTATCTCATGTGAGATTTAGGTCGTTTCAGCTCATTGCTGATAAAAAGAGAACCATAGGCATATAAAGATTATATTGCATTGTGTAATCACTAAGGGTCGAACTTTACGAAGGCATACAGATGGGCAGTGTTAGGGAGAGTACATAGGCGTAAGGGAATTGAAAACAGCGCTCTGATGACGTCGCTTGTTGTGTAGAAAACATAACCGAGGGTCCAGGTTGCAGTATGTGGAAATCCTATGGAATTCATTTATTATATGAGACCAAAAATTGGAGTACATGTTTGTTAACCTTGGCAATAGAGATCGTCTGCTGCTCCATAGCTTCGTGTATGGCCACGCGGTCGTCCTCGCGCATCTTGTCGAACTCGTCGATGCACACCACGCCGCCGTCCGCCAGAACCATGGCGCCGCCCTCCATCACAAAATTACGCTAGCAAGTTTTATAAAATTCAATAAATTAATACGTAGAAATATAAGAGATTAGAAAATAGTCGTTATGTGTTCTTCTTATCGTCCAAAGATGACATGGATGTATGTAATTCATAAAATACTGTTGAAAACACAAAAACCTAAAATATTCATGTCGATCTTAAGGTTTAAGAATTTAATTTTCAAATTCAATTTCATTATTGCAATGTTCATTTTTATATCCTAAAATTCTCGTATTATCAAGTAAAATTTATTGTTATAATTTTTATAATTAATTATTTGTTTAGTCTTGTATAAGGATAGTGTAATAGCAAGCGCGTACACAAAGTTTATTTACCAGTCAGTCCGTATTCGGATATTAATCATTCCGTTCGTCACTCACATCATTTTATAAATTCATAAATATATTTACTAATTACCAAAAAAGGACTTTCTCTTATTCATCATATTGGTATCAACTATCTTAAAAATATTGTATACACAGTACAGCTAGTACAAGTAAAACTTACAATTATACAATTATGGAAACCTTTTTTTAAAATGAGAAATTTTACAAATTTATGTAATAGTAAGAATATAGTAGATATTTTGTAACCCAGAATTTGATGTTACAGATTATTTAATATTTTAATATTTATATATGGATCACTTACACTTCCGGGGTCTCTAATAACGGACGCTGTAAGACCTGCAGCACTAGAGCCCTTGCCCGATGTGTAAACACCAATGGTGGCAGCTTTTTCAACGAACTTCAGCAACTGAGACTTAGCCGTTCCAGGGTCACCGAGCAGCAGAATGTTGATGTCACCTCGTCTGGTCAGGCCATCTGGAAGTCTCTTACGCGATCCTGTAAATTTGGCGAAATTAATGATAGATATGGATTTATTTATTTACTTTAATGAATAACAAATTTTGTCTGATCAATATGTCAAAGAATATTACTATGACTACTTGTATTAAAACCAAAGTGAAATAAACTAAAAAAAATTCGTATAACAGTTGTTTGCGGCACCTGGCGCGGAGTAGTCGTTAAGGTGCTACCGTCCCGCGTAATTTAAGTGATTTAATCACATAATATTTTTTATACCAGTACAGTTTAACTATTTTTTAAAAATGGAAGAATGTGCAATGGACGAGGATGATATTTGTGATCCCATGATTGTATGTGAATACGAAGTAAGCGATGCTTTTTTAGAGTGCGAAGGTAGTGATGTACAAACCAAAACCATGAAAAATAGTTGATAAGAGGAAAATGACATCAGAAAGTAATGAGGGGGATGAATTTATTACTGTTGTAAATAGAAAATCAAAACATTTAGCGTTAAGTGAGTTCGATAAAACATGTAATAATGTGAGGGTAGATCGATATAAAAATACAGAATTACAAGAATTGTCGAAGTATGAAGTGTGTATAACTTCAATGACAGTTTTGCCTAAACAAATAGCCTTTGCCAAGTTATTGCGAGAAGAAGAAATAAAGGGTATCATCTGTATTCGATATAAAGGCGTTAACAAGGCATTAGTGCAATTTAATGAAAGAGAAGATACTACTAAATTATTAGAGTGTAAAAAAATGAACGAATTAAATTTTAGATGTTATTTGGTAAATGAATTGTCATTATCATAAGAGTTGTTAAGGGCATTTATCTTGAACTGAGCGAAAAAGAACTTGAAAGTGGGATATTGCAGGGCAGCACTAAAATTATATCTGTTAAAAGATTAAAGCGATTAGATTCAAAAGCCGTATGGACTAATAGTGAATCGGTAAGACTTTGCTTTAAAGGCAATAATTTACCTGCATGTGTATGAGTGAATGAATGAATACTTTATTGTACATAAAACAATTACATATAAGGGCTATGAGATAAAATTGTACAAAGGCGGACTTATCACTATAAGTGATTTCTTCCAGCCAACCTTTGGGTGGTAACGGATAATGAAGATATAATGAAAGTATGGATAGGCAATAAATTGCATGTTTAATACATGTAGAAGTTTATAAAAGTAATACTAATAGAATAGATAAGTATATATATATACACTATATACATAAAAATATATATATCGGCGCCGTTGCTACCAAATCGTATCGGCGCAGTTCCCACCAAATCGAATCAGCGCAGTTCCCACCAAATCGACGGTCGAGGGCCTCTTTAAATACGGCTGCACTTGAATATTGTAATAAATTAACTTCAAAATAAGTACGGCCGCACTTGAGTATTGTAATAAATTAACTTTAAAAATATGTGTTTAAATGAATCTTGTAAACAACTGAACGGCCGACGGCCCCTATAAATACAGCCGCAGTGCAGGTACGCGGGGTAATTGCTCGCGAATCACCGGATTCGCGAGCCAGTTTCGATGAAGCTGTAATAGTCGTCAATAAGACTAACAGCGCAAA
>DWQX01006135.1:0-11819 GCA_018245475.1 Pharmacophagus antenor | reverse complement strand
TTTTTATACCGACTCTGCATACATTGAAAAACAGGAAAAATAAGAATGCAATAATGCACATAATTACTGCAGACTCAAAAAGAAAACCATGAAAATGTGTCCGTGAATCTAGTGTTCTTGAGTAATATAGCAAATAGTTACGTCTTAACATAGAAGTATGTTAGGGCGTAATTATGCATTGGGTATATCTATAATTTCTTTTCCAGGTGCTCAAAGCTAGTCATAAAACAAATTCTAGTAATAGTGGTAGCAGTAATGGTAGTAGTAAACTGTCAAACAATAATAACAAGCCGGTGGAGAATGGTATGAGGGAGAATGGAGTAGCGGAGAAGAGGCCGGCGGAAGAAAAGAGCAGTGCGGAGCCCGCTGAGAAGAAGAAGAGAATATTGGAGAAGATACATTATGAAGATCTGGAAGACAAGAATACAAATGATGATGCACAGGAGTTGAAATTATCGAAGGTACTTAAAATTAAAATTCATGCGTTATTCGCCGCTATAGTGGCTTACTGGATTGACCAATTTGCTCACCGCTTTAATTGAATTGTCGTTTTCATATTTTTATTTATTTATTCATTAATTATAACAGATATACGCCTATACACACGAGATTTGGAGTATTTATAAAATTATATTAAAACCTATTTTTCATATATGAGTTAAGCACATACTTATTTTCGATTTTACTCGCGGTTCACGGATATATTCAGTTTCGCACCTTTTTTTCTTTATATAGGTTTTTTTTTAACTATTATAACTCGCTTGATAGATGTTATGTGCTATAGAAAAAGTGGGATCCCCATTCGGAATAATGCCGCAGTCCTTCTAAAGCTACTTTACCATAGCCCGTCTCGATCTGGCGTAATACAATCCCGAGCACCATTGACTACTGCCAATATATACTAACTTTACGTACAAACTCGCCCCAAGCGGCAAAAATCCGTTGGAATCCGTTTTGTAGAGCGTCGTCTCTGTCGCACAGTGTTCCGTTAGACGAAAAGTGTGTTCCGAGTGTTCCGAGACAGAAAAAGATGTCGCTTATTTAAAACCCAACCTAGTGGTAATGACTCGCTCTTCTTCCCGTCGTGTTAAATGAAAGGCCTGGTACTGTATCATAGAATTGTTCTGTAACAGGTAGAAAGATATCTCCTAGGTCCCGCCTCGCAGATGAGTCAGACAACGAGCACGACCAACCCGCCACCGCTGTCAGCGCTTGCATCCGTCTGCCAAGTAAGTTACCACTCAAGTTTATACCGCTTCGTGATAATACATCTATTTAACCCAAATATGTTTTAGGGAAATATTTTTGTTGTGAAAATATATACTTAATTACATTTTTTTTTATACAAATTTCTGAAAATTTTCTGAATTTTCCGAAAGAAAATAAAAAAAATCATCAAGACAAAACAAAGAACTATTTAAAATATGACTGAACAGTAAAAAATTGCCCGTGAATTGACATAAAAATAAAAACAACTTACGGGTTCAATTTCCCGCCTCTCGACTGTCAAATATAGTAACGAACGGGACGTTGCTATTGTTATACTAATGCGAGGCACTGCGCAGGCGTGGTCCAGCGGGCAGCAGTGCGCGCGGCCGGTGCGCGTGAGCGCGGGCGCGGCGGTGGGGGCGCTCGGCGAGCTCAGCCCGGGCGGCGCCCTCATGCGCCACCAACACGCCGCCTCTATGGCCCGTAAGTGCACGATACTCATCACCCATTCTCTGCCATTTACCGGCTTTGTAATAATACATGACCTCAATTGACGATGTTAAGTGACAATGAGTACTTACATCTTATTATCTCGCACATAATACTCTCACATATATGACTGCTGGAACACAACAATGCCGTTGGCTGAGCTCCCAGATTAAGATTCCCAGACTTCATAAATAGTGGTCTTGATTTTTTCGAACCGTACTTGTATAATAAAATAAAAATCATCACTATTCGGTCGCAATGCAGAGCTGATACCGGTGGAGGTGCGGTCGGAGCTGCACCGCCTGTACCTGTCGTGTGGCGAGCTGCTGCGCGAGCTGTGGCGCTGCTTCCCGCAGCCGGGCGGCGCGCCCGATGCTGACGACGGCGCCGCCCGCGCACTCGCCTTCTACGAGGCGCTGCTCAGGTTCAGGAACGTCAAGCTGCGTCCCTTCGAGGTGCGTATGTGTGCATGCGTTTGCATGTACTACCGTACGTTATTAGTCTGCGTGTGTGTGGAATTAGCGGTACATACGTGTGCATGGAATAATACAAATATCCAATGGTGACTACCGAAATCTACCTATGTACCTAAACTACGGAGAGGTTTCGTACGTACATGTATATAAGAGTGCATCCGTGTGAACGTTCTACTTACACATTGTTTCTTTTTTTTTTTTAAAGATAATGAGCTAAAACACTTGGTTAGTGGGAATGAGGCCGTAGATTATTAAAGGTGACACCTAGAATACTTTGGCTCTCATATGTCTGATTGGCAAAACACATTGATAGTTGTGTGGAATTTTAAATTTATTTTAATAAAAGAGATTTTACAGAAGCTTTTTACTGTAAAATACGTAATTGTTTTCTTTCCACCTATTATGAATAAAGGTACTTGAATGGAGAAAAAGCTTAAAGAACACTATGAAACAAGAAACAATTCCTTAACAATACTCATTCAGATTATTTTCAAGTTTAAATATTAAATAATATAAACTAATATAATTAAAAGAAATATTGCCTTAAGCTGATTTTTAAATCGTCTCAATTTGAACTCCTAAATAACTCGTAAAGAAACTTCAACTGTGTTTTGTTTCTATTTCAGGAAAAGATGCTGAGGGACCTAACACCCTTAGCGACAACACTAACGAAACATATGAACCAAATGATAGAAACTGCGTGCGCCAAGTATGCCATCTGGCGGCAGAGGCAGGCCAAACTCCGGTAGTATTACGTTAAACACACAAACTTGGAACTTATCGCAAATTGCATAGAGTACATAATCAAAAGCCTTTGAAATAAATTTGTTAGGGGCGTACTCGTTACGACAATTTTAGTGTCAAATAAAATTGATACTTGCACCGCGTACCACAAAATATATTCGAGTAACTATTAAGCGTTACGCGAATTCAATAGTGTTCAGTATATATGAAGTTATAACTTATTGTTATCGCCGTAAGGTTCAATATAATTCGTCCATAATAGAACTTGATAAAATTTTCAATCATTTAGCAAATTATAATAAAACCTTTGGTCAGAGAGCGTCCTTGTGACGTCATGTTTCGCGAAAAGAAACTACACAATGACTGATACAACATCCAAATGGAACTAATTGTTAGTTATAGATAAAAAAAACTTTCTTTTTGTAATTTTCTATATATTTTTTGTTTGTTAACTTACATTAAATTTATAAACATTTTTTATTTACAAGTAAAATGACAATTTTGAGTAAAAAAAATCAGTTCTCGGTAGTAAAGGGTTGACTGAACGTAAACGCATCTGATATTCGATCACGAACTAGTATGTTACATATTTACCTTATTAAAGGGTGATAGGAAGGCTTATAAAATGCATATTCTCGCGTCAGTAATAATTTGGAGTTTAACGTAAAGCAATACAATCAAAATCTTTTTGACACAATTTTCCCGGCCAATCTAAAGAAGTGTAGTAAATAATCGGTCATTGCGTTCAAGATGAAACTATATCTAATTATTTGTATAACAAATGTTATGGTGAACACGTTTTGTTCGCAGTATTTGTGTTATAACCAAATTGAATTTTATTACTTGGGAATAAGATCGATTTTTTTTATTTCTATAGTAACTAAAAAATCTTTAAAATATATCAAATATTCGATGGAAATGTAGTTGATAGAATTATTATTTTTCCTTTTATTTTGTAATCTATTGCTAAATCTCTTCGTAAATGCTATATCAATTATTTGTTTTATTATTAATCTTGTTATAAGGGTCTATTCACATCTGCATCTCGTTGCGAACTGATTTGTATACAACAGCTACTATTGCATACTCCTATTAAAGATAGATAGGTAATATCCGTTACTTTATAATTTTGTATCAAACATGACATGATCCGTTATATACTTATTACTAATACTTTATTTTTAATCACCACAATACACGTGTGAATAGACTTTAGTTACGTTATTTAAGTACTGAGCAATATTTTTTATGTTTAGTTCCCTACATGATCACTTAGTATGCAGTGTACTGATTATCTTCATATCGACTTTCTGGTGATTTGAAATCGATATACCTGGAGAGAATAACCTGTAATAAATGGTGTGAAACGTATCGCTTTCTAAATAGGACTCTATCGAAAAAGTGTCGACTACCCGTCTCTGTTTGTTGTATTATGTTAAAACGGGACGGGTGTATATTTTTATTTCTCTCTGTGGTATTTGTATAAAGGGGTAGGACGTAAAGCGATATGGTGATGCGATGCGAGTTATAATAATAATAGTATTTTTTTACAAATAAATATTAATAATTAATATAAAATTAAAGGGATTGTGTTATCCCGTAATAAACTCACAAAAGCGTGGAATGCGCTCTATGACATCACTTTTAGGATTATTTAATTACCGTCACTTTTGTATTTTCATTTCAATAATTTAATTTTTACAAGTGAGATCGATGATTAGGGAACCGAAGTACAGTCGCTCACACAGCGCTTTGTTCAAATTCCGTAACACTTACGCTGTCGGCTGTACACACAAATTACCACTTCGTCGATGACTCGCGGAAAATAAAATCGACAATAATCATTGTAGCTTTTAAGTGAAAGTCAAAATTTCTTTCGTTACCATTTCGGTTGATTTAGGTTATTAAAATTAGTGTTTTAAAATCATTGTAATTTTCTCTTAGGGTGTTAATCTCGTTTTATATTCCTGTTAAAGCACTACATTTGACCGCAGAAGGTATTTTGTACGAACGAAAAAGAAAAGGTACTTTTTGCTGTCGACTGTACATTATGAAGCAATAAATTTTAATAACAATAAACATATTGAAATCGTTAAATAGCGTAATAACTTATTAATTAACAAAACTAAGACTAAATACGTTAGAGTGAACTCCGGGAGTTGACGCGTTTGAATATAGTTTTAATACGTTCGAAACGATCGTTAGAGGAAAGATCATTGTAATAACGATATTGAGACTGAATTATATTTGTTATTATACTCGCTACATGTAATATGTTACAGCTTTTTAATATTTTCTATATCGTCGGACAATAGAGTGAACTTCGCAACACCCTCGATTCGTTTGCCTCTGTCTAGCTCCCACTCACCTACAACCCTTTATATCCCGATTTCACTTTTTTTTTCAGACCACGCGACTTTCTGTCATCTCCTTTCAATCAGTTAAATTCATAGTTAAACTCATTCAAAACAGGCGTTTCATGCTTCTAAGATATTTTATGCCCTCTATTCGACTTTTATTTGGTCTACCCCCTTGGATTGTTTTATAGGAGCTTCTTCGTACGGGTCTATTTTACCTGTGCAAGGGCGACGGCAATGTCTTTTATATGAGAGTGCGATAAAGACAGATAACAGGAATTCGAACGAAGTTACCTTTATTGTGTGTGCGGCCTTTAATACAAACACCGATAGAAATGTCGCGTAACAATAAAATAAAAATTCTACAAAAGAAATTTAAACCGATGTGTTCCGAATTTTTTATATGAATAAATTTAATAATGTTTCCTCTAACGATTGGCAATTAAATAATAATGTACTATATGCATTTGAAATTGAACAGCGAGAGTGTGCTTGTGAGATGAGTGGATCTAAATTGTATTTTTTTCCTGTGTACATTTCTTAAGGGCTCCGTTTGGTCGGCTCGCGGGCCGCCGACATGTTCCTCGCGCCACTCCTTTGTATGTAAACTGTGTATATAGTTTTCGTTAGTCGACGTGCATTTTTATTTCGTGTAATTACTGTTATGTGCGCAAATAAACGATTCTTTTTTTATGAACATCAAGCATCTTTCACTACACTTATACAACTACGTCCAGCGTTTTTTATCCGTCTTCGTGCTTAAGGCGGTTAACATGAAAATACGTTCCTGATCCAGTTCCGGGGCAACATGAAAAATTATGTAATATTTTGGAAGGTGATTCGCCTAGCTAGCTACCACCCTCAATGTCAATCTGCCACCTTAATAGCATTGCTGTGTTTTTGAAGTCATATATGAGAGTATTCCGGACGAGCTCGCTACGCCATGCGCGGACTCATCGTCACATAACATCGTGTAAAAACGAGGTCAAGTATTAGCCTATTGTGGATAAAAAGATATTTAGTCCATCTATTGTTTTTACCTGATGATAAGTGATATGTACCAATAAAATAGTGCTACTGAATATTTAGAAAAAAATAATTTATGCATTGAGATTGCATTTGTGCAGCTTAATTTGATACTAGTTGCTTCCCACAATTCCAATAATTATACAAGCTACAGTGCTTTTAAAATTTGAATAAAATTTTCACACTGCTTATTAACAGCGAAAATCTACCTATACTTGGTCAGCGAAGTCTTTTAGTGCTACGAGCTTAAGTAAAAAGCCCGAAGAACCAGTAATTGGAATATAAGGTGGGTTGTTTATAATGACTGGCGACAGAAATAGAAGCTGAAACATCACCAATCTAGATAGTTTTCAATAGAGAAGTACTTTTCAACTTACCACAATCTTAAGACCTAACTCCAGTTAAAATTTCACTCGCGTCAATCGCGTTATAAACGCAATGAAACAAAACAATACATTTTCAGTGTATTTAATACCGCTTACACATTCGCAATCGAAGTTATTCATAGTTCGCGTCTACGGAATGTATACTGATTGAATTGTGTCCTCACAGTGTGATGTGTGCATACTTAATGATATAAAAGAGTACAAATATAACTGCCAGTGGACTCTTAACATTAAAGTTTTGTATAAAACTAACAGTTACGAAATTTTCATTCCATTTTATTTATAACAAGCTAGATAATCTCTCGTGATGTTAAGTGACAACGAGGTCGGATATGGTGAACTGCGCTAGCCCAGAACAATGTGGCTCTAATGTGCATGACTATCGGAAAAGCAATTGTTGTATTGGCGGTAGATTGACAATGTGAGGTAAGTTACTAACAAAGTGGGTTTTTGTAAGATACCCTACAATCTTAATAGTCACGAAATAGAGTTAAAAATCAAAATGGTTAGTTACTGATACGGTTTACTACTTACCTTGTAATAGGGTGGTATATAATTCGATTCGTAGGTCACATAAGTAATGAAGTTTGGATAGTGGTAGAATTGTCACTAACTCGCCCGTCATGCTATCACTCTCCATATCTATCTGCCGCCATAACAATATTGCTATATGTCAACAGTCGCACATGAGAGCCAGGATATTCTAGACGAGTACACTTCACTATCTACAACATCATTTTTCACTTAACATCAGGTGAAATTAAGGTACAGTGTTAGCCAATTGCAATTAAAAAAATGGTAATTATACAAATTTGGATATAAGTAATTAAGAATAGTAAACAGCGCAAAAAAGGAAAATTAAAATTTCTACAACAAAGCTTTCCTTTTGTGCAACGGCGCCTAATACAACGATGAAACTGTTTCTTTCAATGTTGGAGGTGTTTGGTAAAGATGTATTTATATACACATGTTTAATAAAAATAAATATACACAAGTTTATTTCTTCAACCAATACCTTAATGTTAATAAGTTGCGTTATATAAGTCTAACTACAAAAACTTAAGTTTTTGTTTTGAAGTTTTGTACTTGAAAACAATAACTAAAGTTTACATTGCTCTCACATTTTTAATTAATATATTTTCAATTAAATAGACCTGGTTTCAGGAATCACCTAACAGAAGAAAATAATAAATATAATAAAGAAACTAAGTGATTTCAATAACACAAACAAACATTACATTTTTATTAACGAAAATCAGTTATTTTTTTCTTAAAAAATGTAATTTGTTCATAAAAAATAAAAATTAATTATAATATCATAATTGTTTTTCACCGATAATCCGGCGTTGGCAAGTAATTAGGAATAATATAGTTAAAAGTTACTATTGACATTTATTTTTTATTTGCAGTGATTAAAATAATTGCATTTAAAAAAATAATTAAGTCTATCATCATAATTGTAATATTAATTATATATACAAGACATACATTATATATTTATGTTATAATGCATTTTATTTATTTAAAACAAATAAGATACTTTATATCGGCAATGGGCTAACACAGTATGCTACATAATAATTAGTTAATTTTAGTTTATGACATGGATATGAGAAATCAAGTTATGACTATATCAATTTGTTCAAAGGAGACGTTCCATAGAATAGTGGGGCTTGAGCGACGTCTTGTACACGTATTAAAAATTAAAGAAATAAATAATATAGACAAATCTGTTTATTAAATTTACTTAATTTATGTTTGTTCGATAATAATTATTTTATTATGACAGGAAAATTTGTTATTCGGAACTGGCAATTCATTTGACATTTGTATATTAGATCATTATATTTTACTAATTAACCCTTACATTGCGGCCCGATCTCGAAGTAATTCATTAACAGGTACGGCGCGTTATACGGACGTCGGTCGAGCGGCGCGCAAACCGGTTATCAAAACCGTACTCGTATATTTTCCATCATTCGTAGGAGTATATAAATAGTATATATTGATAAATTTCTTACGACGTATATATATGTCTTTCGTAGTGAAATGATTGCCAATATCAAGAGTCGAACCGTATCGTTCAGAAATTCCTTACGGCCCATAGCTAGGCAAAATACAACCACTTTCTTCTCATTATAAATAAATAAAATATTATATGTGTGGTAAATGAATGATATTTTTTTTATTAAGTTTTCATTGCATTTTTTTTTATTTTTGATGTTTTCTTCATTAATATTGCCATATCTTATTACATGCAAAATCGTAACATAAAACATCAATAAATAAAAAAAAAACTAAGAGACAAAAATCATTAATTAAATTTTTTTATGAATCCTTACACTTTTCTCTATTTTTTCGAGTTGTGTACTAAGATCTGGGCCAAAATGAAACATCTCCTTTAACATTTGATCGTACCATGAAAAAATTAATAAGTACATTATAAACTTCTTTTGTAAAAACTGGCACAGTAAAATTTGTCACTGAAACATTTTTATGTCATTATCATTTTAATAAACTAGAAATGATGTTGCCATAAGATAATAGTTAGAAAAGGAAAAATTTATTATCTATTGACGACTAATTTCTAAATTGAACTAAATGTTTATAACCTAATTAAGTATATAACAACTAAATATAATAATTTGAGGTAAATAGGCCATAATGAACATTGAAAAAAATAATAATGAATATGGTCTTTACGTAACTTAACATTAAGTATAATATATTTTGTGTAAATGAACTAAACTATAAAGATTACATATCGGTCTTTAACCCATTGCGAACGCATGTCTACTCTCTGCCATAGACGTTTATTCGCCGTTCCGATTTCATATTCACTAGCCGGTAATACAGCAAGGAATAATAAATTCCATCTATTGTTTTCATTCAGGTATCACATCACTTTCTCTGAACGAACATAAATATTTAATTAACGTATTCATGCACCAATAATGATGGCCTTTCCGATTGGATATGCATACACATTTAATAAGTCCGCAAAGGGTTAACGCCTAAAGGATATACGCATGAGAATCGCTTCCGAATGGAAATTCTATATTTCACTTTTATATTACCCTTATTTTAGCAATATAATGGAATATTTCAAAATAATTAAACATCGACGACAATATTGTTGATGATGAAGAGTGTTAGCGCCATCTATGTTATCACAATTGTACTTTTTTTTTTAATACAATTAAGTAAACAGCAACTGAAGCAAGTTTTTAATTATATCGAAATTAATAGAAGCATGTAAACCTTGCTTCGGTTATTTTGTTATCTTCAAGGGCCAAGTCATTATACAATCTACATGGATTTTACACTTCGGCTCCAATGTTGTGTATATGTAGAACATCGTAGCCACGAGGCTATAAAGTCTATTTCCGTTTATATAAATCGTTATATATTCAACAGATTCGTAAATAATTCAAAGGGTCTCAAATAATTTTTGAAATAATGTTAAATTATCAATTAATATAGATTACCAGAATCAAATCCTGTACACCTCAGTCTATGTAAAAGCTTTAATGATCCACACGATAAGTATGATGCCAATAATTATTCCTACCAGTATGAATATGAACATCTTCCTGCGATACCTCCTCTGATACTCCGCCGCTTTAGCCAGCTCATCCACACCGGCTTCCACACTTGCTCCGGCCGCTTCAATGTGACTCTCCACTGTATCTGTAAGAGGAAAACAATATTCATTCATCGAACAAGTTTTGAGTGAAAAAAAAAAGCTGAAAGTTAAATCGTTTATAACTATAATATATATCATTTTCAAATCAACAACATGGTATGTTTTCAATTCGGTGAGTATCTTTTTATCATATATAACATTTAAATCTAAGCTTTCACTTAAGTCTGATTTGTTAGTTCATTTTTTGTTGGAATAAATGAACTAGAGGACTGAAACTAAACAAAAAACCCAAAAGGTTCTTCTGAAAGAGGGGGCGCGTTGCGAACAGAAGGATGCTGGATAATTAAAAATTTTGTAGAAAGTTATTGAAATCTTAAGTGTATATATTATGAGACTTAAAAGTATTTTTCGTTGCCAAAAAAATTAAAAAGAATTTAAACCCTTAAAGTGGTTATATAGATTAATTACTGGAGAAGGGAAGAAACTTACCTACGGCTTGCGCTTGCGCACTGACCATGTCCGCCAACTCTTGCATTATCTGGTTCACGTCCAGAACGTCCGCTTCTATTTTATTGATGTATGCTTCCTTCTCTAGCAGCATGCTCGTCTCGAATTGGACTAGACGAGCCTATATAAGATATTTAAGTAAATACCCAAGTAGAAAAACATACGTTTGGGATTTATATGAAGTGATAATGACTTAATACGATGTTGATAAATTAAGGCGAGGAATAACTGTCTTTGTGGCGCAGCACTTAGTTGCTCAGCTTATCTCGCGGAGATACCTGATTCCAGGACCAAGTAATTAGTAGAGTTTGGATAGTGGTAGAGTATTTTCGTTCCTGCCTACTTACGTACTGCACTCGGTATCACTTCAATCCTATGTTAGAGATTTTGCAATTTCTTTATCAGACTTTTCAAATAACAACTTGTGTTTAGGATATTTGCTTATGTTTTATTAACCTGTGCCTGTTGGTTAGCTAAGAGTGCTGCCTCCTCATCATCAGCGATTGCTTGCTGCTCCATTGCTTGTGGATCGTTCCGGATGCGGGGTTTTGAAGGCATATGTGCAGCCATTTTCTCTGAAACTTGCTGTAAAACAAATTAAGTTCATTATAAACACAGATACATTCTCATATTATTTATACTATATCATCACATAGAATCATACAGAATGACTAACCATTTAAAAAAGAAGAAAGATTCGATTGAAATAAATATAATGTATGAGAAAAAAAATTATAAACATAAAGACTAAATATAGATAAAAACAGTACAATCTACCTGCATTATGTGACATCACAATAGGTAACATTTAATACGTAACTTAGGAATATTGAATAGTTGGTCATGTTTAGAGTAGTTATTATTACCTATAGGTAATTTTTTTTATTGGTTATAGGTAAACACTTGATGTTAATTTCAACGAATGTTAAGTGACAATGTAACAGTAGATGGTAAAATATGTTCACCCAGAATGATTCTG
>DWQX01006134.1:0-11820 GCA_018245475.1 Pharmacophagus antenor | reverse complement strand
ATATTATTGTGTTCTGTTTATTATTCTATTTATCTTTCAATTATTTGTGAAAACCAGTACAAAAATAAATTGCTGCATTAATTATCTGTGAACTTGCAACGGGTGCAACAAAATCGTACCTATAAGGATTTTGTATTACTTATGCTTATTAGTTTAATAATAGCAATTTCCTGTGACCAGAATTAAATAAAGAAAAGTTATATTTCGAATTAAGAATTTTTAAAAATTTAGTAATTTATAAGGAATTTATTTTCAGCATTTCTTATTTACTTGATGACATTTTGTTACTGTCTTGACTTTTTCGTGCTGTGCAAATGGATGATACAGTAGTTTCTCCAGGTACAATAAAAGTTATCTATAATATTTTAGAAAAATATTATTTATACATATTTATCATAATAATCTCTCCGTAGGAAATAAAATGGGAGATTCAGCTTCAGAAAGCGATTCCAGTTCACTTGATGGCGGAGCAATGCTTCCTCCAAGTACAGTTTCTCGCGATCAGCTGCAGAAAAGAATTGAATCGTTACAACAACAAAATAGGTACTACGAATTAAAGACATTTTAAATGAATTTACCTGATTAATAGTTTATTAATGATTAAATTAATAATTAATTTATACTTAAAATCTCTAGAATTACAGTAACAGTACATTGCATATTTTTTAGAAATTCCTCTAATGCTTAACATTATCAATAGAGGCCAAAACAATATTTATAAAATGTTTGTCTGTCCCCATGTTGTATCACTAAAAACTACTAGATGGATTTTAATGAAATTTTGTATAATAATATTGACTGATCCGGACATATTAAATTTTAACATGGGTACCATACTGGTCGGAATTAATTTTATTTCAGAGGATAATATATCTTACAACATTATAAGGATAAACAAGACTTGTTAATACTTTTATCAACACTAAAGACATGTTGTTGTACAAAGTATTTTCAGCCTCTATTGAATGTCACAGAAAATGTCAACTGATATATGATTAGTATTTTACCGTAGTGGTTGAGAGTAGACATGTAACTGGAAAGGTAAAATAGGTATTCTTGGTGGCTTACAGTAAAAATACAACTGTAAGGGATAAAACATGTTTTTATCTGGAATTTGTTTGATTCCTGTGAAGTAATAGATGCAATCATTTTTTTCTTTATTATCTACATGAATATAGTTAAAGGCATAAGCTTGTTTTGTAATAATAGTTTTGTTCTGTTATTTTACAATTGAAATATCCTATTTATAGTTGATTTCGCAGAAATAATGCTTGATTATGGACTATTTAAGAATCATTCAATAATATATGCCTTTTTTAATTTGGTAAAATTGATAATCAGTCAATATGTGTGTTTTATAAAAATTGTCTCACCTTTACTAGAATTGGATGTTGTGCTGTTTAACCAATTTATTTCCTTTGTATAAAATATTTCATGTTTATTTTATAGCTTTTTTACTTTACGAATCACAAAGAATTATTGATAGTTTCTTTTAATTATCATTAAGAGAAACTATTTATAATTGTTTCGAGTGTTGATTGATACAATTTAAAATCTTATAGCTTGGATTAAATTTGATTCAAAAAAATTAACAGAAGTTTGATACTTTCATATGGAGGATTTCATTTTTCATTATTTGTTTAATTTATTTATAGCTAAAATACTAAACAATATAATATGCTTCATTATGACTCAAATCAAAATGATATTCTACTGTATTAAAATCTTGTTATCTGATTATTAAACTTCTTTACAGAGTTTTGAAAGTGGAACTTGATACTTATAAATTACGTGTAAAGGCACTTCAAGAAGAAAATCGTGCATTAAGGCAGGCTTCAGTTTCTATAGTAGGTATCCATTATTTTATCGGTGTGTGAGAGTAAGTTGTATAATTTAAAAACAAGATTGTGTATTTTTGTAGGTACTAAAAATATTTCATTGTATATAAGTATAAATAAATAAATAATTACAATTTGAAACTCAATATTTAAAAAAAAATTACAAATTGTGGATTGTTTTAACTTGTGGGGAGATTCTTAATAGTAATTAATACTAAAAGTAGTGACTTGTTTTATTTTTTCATTAAATAAAAAGAGTATAAATAGAATGATTGTAAAATTTCTTTGCATATTGCATAAATTATCTTTTTATATCTATGAATACTGCCATCCTAGGCCACAATCATCTTAAGTCCCCTATAAAATAAACAATTTGATCTTAACTTTAAAATTAGAGTTTAGTTATATCTTTACATTGAATTATGAAGTTTTTAAGGTATGTTTAAACACATTATATAAACTTCTTTTAGCAAGCCAAGGCAGAGCAGGAAGAGGAATACATTTCTAACACATTGTTGAAAAAAATTCAGGCACTGAAAAAAGAAAAGGAGACTTTAGCCCATCATTATGAAAGGGAAGAGGAATGTCTTACCAATGATTTATCTCGAAAGCTAAATCAAGTATGTTTTGTACATTCAAGCTGACCATAATTTTACAGAATATAAAATTTAAAAACTTTGTATGTAGTAATCTGGTGTATCCATTTCGTATAGGGATGTTGGAAAATATTACATCTCACCTATTATCCTATATTCCTCTATGATTAATAAAATAAATTATAGACTAATTAACCCTTTGAGTATTGAATTATTTGGAGACTTTTATGCATATATAATAGATTAAATTTGTTGCGATCTGGATTAATATGTAGGAGTAATACATTTTATTTGGAATATACTAATGTTGCTGATATATTTTTGAAATAAAATAGAAATATTTATAAAGAACAAGAACTAACTTAGTCTAATAATTTTGTACCATGTGGTATTTTTCAAAAGGTCGTTTTCATCATTTTCACTCTATAATTCACTGTAATGGCAGTTATTATTCAACTTTAATTCTACCTCATATGAACTATCATTTTCGCTGTCATAAAATGAATTTTTTATAATTCAGACATCTTAGAATAGCGTATCAAAAAAAAAAATAGAGATAAAATAATAATTATTTGCAACTGTAAGATGTGAAAACAAAGGTTAGACAATTGTTTGCGATCAACGCCAATTAGGTGAATTGGCGCAAAAATCAACGCCTACTACTCAAATTCGTCCACCGTAACGTCGCCCAAGTAAACAGATGACGAGTCTCACTCGTCAAATGTACTCAAAGGGTTAAATTAAAATTGTGCAAGAAGATAGCTGTTAGTTGGTTAATAATCTATTTCAGTTTTGTGATTATTTTTTTCAGTTACGTCAAGAAAAATGTCGTTTAGAGCTTACATTGGAGCAAGAGCAAGAATGTCTGGTTAATAAATTAATGCGTAAAATTGAAAAACTTGAAGCTGAAACACTTGCTAAGCAAACAAACTTAGAGAGACTACGCAGAGAAAAGGTTAATAATGACTTTTAACAATTGTAAATTTAACAGCAGTTATATACAGGTATAAGTTACTTTTTAAGTTCTGTCCATTCATTTTCAGGTAGAGCTTGAAAACACATTAGAGCAAGAACAAGAAGCTTTAGTTAACAGACTTTGGAAACGAATGGATAAACTTGAGGCTGAAAAACGTTCTCTTCAAATAAGACTTGATCAACCTGTCTCTGATCCAGCGAGCCCTAGGTGAATTTGTTATTAAACTTTTGTTTAACAGAATAACGCAAATATTAAAACCGCTAAGCGATCGAAGCAGAGCTTCCTGCCAATATCCAAACCAGAATTTATCATTATGGAATGACCATGCACTTGTTTTTTTCTATGTTATTTTGTTTTTTATAATTTGAGGTCCAATATTTTGTGACCATGCCACTCAAATAGATGCACCAAGTGAGAATATTGCGTTAATTGACATGCCCTATTTTTAACACTAGTATTTTTTGTCACATGGTTATGAATTTTAGTCCATAGATTTATACATTGATTATTCTAATATTGTATTTCTTTGTGCAACAACATCTGCCTTGCTTTATAAACTTTTATAACATGTATTATCTCAAATAAAACAATGAAGGTTCCTTTTGCCAGGGACATTAGTAATGGAGACACAGCTTCTAATTTAAGTAGCCACATCCAAACACTGCGGTCTGAAGTTGTAAAATTACGGTAAGCAGTTTTCACTTTATGTATTGTTTGATCGTTTATAATGGATATAAGGGTTCCAAAGGTCCTTACGGGAACCAAACCATCCTGACTTGCTCACGGTATACCCTGCTAATCAACCAACAGTCACAATCCAACTGGCTGGTGGAAGATAGCTCAATTCCCCTCACTGGAAACGCACTAACGACGGGCTCAAGTACCCGGCGGTGCCGGAAGCTGTGTCGACTGTAACGGAGGTCGGAGAGGCACCGGAACCAAGCGTGCAAAAATCCCTGGGTGGCCAAGATTTGCCGTTCAACGACCTTGCCTAACAATAAAAACACACGCGCACTGGATCGAGGAAAAGCTACTGGAACTAGAGGAAGAATTGAGCAGGATTCTTTGGAACGTCGTGGGATTATCTGAAGTCCGTAAAGGACATGGTATTCATAAGATCCGGCAACCTGTTTTATTTCCGGGAGGGCAAAGAACTGTCTAAAGGTAGTTTCGGGTTTATGGTTCACAAATTTCTCGTGAAAAAAGTTGTACAGATCGGGAGTGTGTCGAGTATAAAGTCCTACTATTTTATACTGGAAATCATCAAGCGGTATTCGTTGTTCGGCATACAGGTCTACGCCTCAATTTCGGCGCACTCTGACGAAGAATGGAAGCTATGTATGAGGATATTTCTTAAGTCTTATACGCTTCTAGGACTCATTACACCGTTTTTATGGGCGATTTCAATATAAGGCTAGGCGAATTTTACGGTGACGAAAGTGGGGCAAATTGAAAGTGGAATCCTAAACTACATTGGTCAAATGCTTGTCAGTTTCATGAAGAAGGAGGGACTCTTTATGATGAACTCTTTTTTGAACGACAATATTGAGAACCTGTTCCGAAAGAGTCCGGGAGGGTACAAAAAAAAAATGAGATCGATTTCATCATGTCGATGAAGACTCGGATATTCAATGTTGTCTCTGTGAGCTATACGCTTAACATGGAATGTGATTATCGAATGGTTAGAGGCATATTGAACCTCCAAGTAAAATCTGAGGGATATCGACTGATGACGTCCACGCTCGGCCCAGAAACCGCCCAGATCCAAAACCCCAAATACTTTCAGATCCATTTACTGGATCTGAAAGTATTTGGGATTTTGGGTTTTGGATGGATCCAGGAAATGTACAATGACGTGGAAGTTGTTTTTACGGAGGGTACGAGTTTTTTCAAACCCTGTTGTACAAGTTCATGGAGGAAGAAAACTTCGATGGGCAGCGTTTCACTTCTCTAACACCTGTCAACAATCAGACTACAGATCCAAGAGCCAAATTAACCCGATTTTACACTGAAGATATCCCGGACGTCAGCCTGTACGAGGTTAACATGGCTCTGAAACAGCTTAAGAACAACAAGGCGCCGGAGGATGATGAAGTTACGACAGAGCAGGTGGACGACCAGTGCAGAAAGTCCTTCAGAGGCTACTTAACTCCTTTATATTCGAGAGTTAATCGTGGCACAGGGGTGTGTTACTCAAAAAGGGCGGTTAGACCCTGCTGAATAATTACAGACCCATCTCGCTTCTGAGTCATGAATATAAGCTGTTTTCCAGAGTCATAACGAATCGTCTCGCGCGCATATTAGACGACTTCCGGCCTCCCGAAAAAAGGATTTAGCTCCATAGACCACGTAAATACGTTGGGATCAGACATTTTCAGCTTAGCGTTTGTGGACTATGAGAAAGCCTTTGGTTCAGTCGTAACATGGGCAGTGCTACAGTCGCTTCAAAGGTGCTTAATAGACTACCGATATATCCAAGTGCTGCAGTTGCTATACGAAAACGCCACCATGTCAATCCGCTTAAAAGATCAAAGCTCGAAATCTATCCAGCTGCAGGGAGGTGTGAGGGCAATATCGCCAAAATTGTATACAGTTGCGCCGGAAGATGACTTCAGGCTTCTGAACTGGAAAGGACTTTGCTTCAACATAAACGGCGAGTATATGATTTACCTTCATTTAGAAGATGATGTAGTCATGGCCTAGACCCTAAAACTCCTTGGCAAAATGCTTGATGACCTTTGCAAAGCATCTTCTTAATACGTAAGTCCTAAAATAAACATGGAAAAGACAAAAATCATGTTAAATTCACATGTTGCACCCACACCTCAGTCGCGTAGCGTAAGCGTTAGCTTGGGGGCGTATTTAGTTTCTTATACGCTTAATGTCAATGTTTTCCCTAACAACCCGCTTTTGGTCTACGAAGTTACTAATAATAGATGATGATGGGGAAGGTCATTTTCGAGAAGTATTATTAGAGGGCAGCCTACATAAGGAAGAAAGTTCATCAGTAGTAATAAATGGTAGATCCGTACCAAAGAAATCTAAATATTCGGGGCCAGAAAAAAGAATTAGAAGAGAAACGGATTGTGATGACAAAGGTTTCATCATTATCGATAGGAAGAAGCAAAAAGAGAGAGTATTACCAGAAGTTCATGACATCATTAACTGTTTACCAAAACAAATAAAATTGGCAAAACTGTTGAATGCTGAAAACATAAATAAAATATTATGAATAAAGTGCCAAAGTCCATATAAAGTTTTGATAAGATTTGAAACAAAGGAAGATGCTGAAAATTTATTTAAGTGCAAAAAATCGCAGAACTTGGGTTACCATGTCAGCTAAGGGGTGAAATGAATTTAAGTTATGGTCTTAACGTGTTGGTGTATTGTACTCTATCATTTATAACCTACCAGATATTGGCAAAAAAAAAATTGTTGATTATTTATAATTTAATAATTATTTTAAGCGTGATCCCTTCTCAATCACGAGACATTCGTATTATTGCCATACCTATGAGGTAATGAATTCAGTTCTAAATTAAGACCTATTTCATTATTATCCTGCTTTTGTAAATTTTTTCATAGCCTATTGTCTAAACGTTTTGAATGGTTTGTGGACAAAAATAGAATTGTCTTACTGGACAAAAGATTTCCGACGAGGTCAGTCATGCTTGAATAGTATTTATCATTTAGTGTCATACGCCAAGGCAAATTTTTCTGAAAATATGCCTACACTGGCTCGTTTCCTCGACATAGAGGGAGCTTATAATTATATTTTAATAGATAAAGTCGTAACCATTTAAGATAATTTATCTTTGTGAACACAAATTTGTAATTATTTGTGGACATTTTTTGTGAAAGAAATTTGAACGTGAGGAATGACAATTGTACAGGTGACATGATACGATGGACGTATAAAGATCTAGTACAAGGAGATCCCCTCCCTCTGCTGTTAAACATAGCAACGCATAAGATGTGTAAGTTAATTTACAATGTGAAAATTTGTTAATACGCAGACGATTTTGTTTTTTTTGTTAAAATCAAGACAATTATATACAGTAAGTTAGAAATAACAGAATGTATTAATATCGTTGTGGAGCCTTTTAATTACCTTCGATTAGATTTGGCAACAACCAAAACTAAAATCTGTTTCTTCAACAAGGGATGAAGTGTAAATAATAATGTGAATACATATATTAATAGGACAGAGTTAGAAATTGTTGATAAATAGAAACATTTCATAATGTGGCTTGACAGATCTCTTTTCTGAAACAAATATTTTTTACACAAAATTACTAAACTTACTCAAAATATTAGGGGGGGCCTGGATGGGCGGTGCATCATAATAATTTAAGCAGTTTGTATACTTCTATGATTAAAAGCAGATTGGACTATGGGTGCTTTTTGCATGACAACAGTGCTAAAACTCATGTGTCGAAACTAAATGTTATATAAAACTAAACTCTTATTTATCATTGGAGGATTTATTAAGACCCACATATAATGGAATCAGAGTTAATTATAGAACCGTTGTTTGTGCGAAGACGGTACTTAGCATATAAGTTTAGTCTGAAGGTCTTATATATGTCAAATACTGAAGCAAGCTGATTAATGGAAAAGTTACAGAACAAACACAAAAAGAGATATTGGCATACATAAAAAAACCTGTGTTATCAGAAACTTTCGTCGATATTAAATTAGACAAAATGCTTTCTTATCATAATTTACCTATGTCTTCACTTCCATTCTGGAGCACATATATTAATATAAAGGATGTTATTATTACTAACTTGGTAAATGGGAAACGATCAAAGCACATGTAATTATGATATACTCAAATATAATGTTTTGCAAGAACTTAATAAAAGATATTTAGGATGGGATAAAGTTTTTAGAGACGGCTCCAAATCGTAAAAAGGTAGTGGAGCAGCATTTTACAACCCTAATATTTTAATTTCTAAATTATTTATAGTCACATCGGATATCACGATTATGTCAACAGAATTATTAACTATATCTGAAATAATCTCTAACATCCGTTAATCAAAATGTAACAAAATTGTAATTTGTACAAATAGTAAAAGTGTTTTGCAAAATTTTAAATGCGATTCTGGAGATAGGGCTATACCATTGGTCTATGCGATCTTAAACAAAATGTATGAATTGTTAGATCAAATTATTATTACATTATAGTGGGTTCCTTCACACATAGGTTTAAAAGGTAACGACAAGGCAGATCGTTTAGCCAAAAGAGTCTTTTTGCATGGGTTATAAGTTAATATTAGGCCATATAACAGTGAAAACGTGTCTAAATGAGACCTTTTCACAGATTTCTATCTTCTTCGTGCTGGGGGAGGACTAGAACTCTGTACATCTTTATAACTCAAAATAAGATGATTGTGAATGTTTTTTAATAATGTTAATATATTGTAGTATGATGAGACTGGCATAATTGTTCAGTTAAAAGCCCCAAAATTTAATTCAGAATAAAAAAAAACCCGAAACTGGCGATTGGGCATCCTTAATTGGAAGTTCTTGACAAATACGTTTCCCTTGGATGAATAGTCCAACTTCGTATGTCCAACTTTCAAAAAGAGGTCATTCCACGACTCCAAGTTGACTAGGCAGCATTCGAGAAGTTACGTAGTCTATGTTTGTCTTTAAGTCGTGAATTATCAGTGATGACCTACGGAAATGAGACAGCCGTTTACAGTGAGTCTCATTAAAATGCTCGAGGTCATCCAAAGAGTAATGGAAATGGCTATGCTCGGGGTTTTCTTACGCAATCTAATCAGATATGAGGAGATTCGTAGAAGAACTAAAGTCACCGACATAGCCCATAGGATCTTAAGTGGCCGTGGGCAGGGCACTTTGCTTGTAGGGCTATCGGCCGTTGGGGCAGTAAGATCCTCGCGTGGCAACCACATACTTATAGACGCAGTGTAGGCGGGTCCCCCCTCAAGGTGGACCAACAATCTAGTGAAGGTCACGGGAAGCGTCTAGATGGGGGCAGCAATTGATCGCTCGCTGTGAAAATCTTTTGGGGACGCCTATGACCAGAAGAGGGCGACTCCCAGCTGATGATGATCGTCTATAAACTGTTTCGTTTTTTACAATTATTTAATGAAAAATGCTCGTAAAGGTAATTTTAGAAAAAAAATATGTATGATCGAGATATGTTAGATAATATAATTATAATTTAAGTAATAAAAATATTATGTTTTAAACAGAAATCAATTGGCTGTATCTCAAAATGAAAACAAAGAAAAAATGCATCGTTTTGCGCTTGAAGAAAAATATATACGAGACGAAAATATTCGCTTGCAACGAAAACTCCAGCAAGAGGTTTGTTCTCGTAAAACTTAATAATAATTTTTGACGACATAATTAAAATTATTATAATATAATAACATTTTTTGCAATAATAATATACCCATACTGACATTTATGGTTGGACACCATATAAGCACCAGCTATAACCTAAATCTTTGTGCACCTATAATACAATATTTTTTTTGGCAACCAGAAAAAATGGAGATAAAAAATGGATCAAATTATAACAACAATATTTACTTTAACAGTCAAATACGAAGATAAAATTAATTATACGAGTGATTTTACGTCTCAAATTTTTTTATTTTTAACGTATCGAAATACAATTTTTTAATAAGGTTGTATGTTACTGCATCAAAAAAACCGCAGTCGTTTAACTTGGCGCAGCTATCACGTACACGTGCGGTGTAGTACGGGTTTTTTTTAATGCTTTGATTTTTTTTACTAATAAGCATTAAGTTTCTGTTTACACATTATTTTACTGCATTATGTTTGTTATTGTTTTATAAGTGTATTCTTAAAAAAATATATGATAATGTAGGTCGAGCGACGAGAAGCATTATGCCGACATCTCTCTGAAAGTGAATCTTCTCTAGAAATGGAAGAAGAAAGGCAATTCAACGAAGCAATGAGTGTGAGTATTAAAGAAGAAAATTGGTGTTAAGTTAGAATATATATTATACACAACAACAAAATTCACAAAGAAATTTCTATTTTAAATCTTTATCAGGGTTAAACAGTCCCCTGTGAAATTTAGTTATTGCCCAAACCGCATGAGCCTTTAAACTATGTTTTACTCTGATATACTTAACGTAGTGTGAGGCAACCGTGCCCCACGTATTGCTAAGGGCAGCCCAGTGGATCCCAACAGCAGTAAATTTTACATGATGGTGCAGGCCAACCTTCAGCGTAAGAAGCTTGCTTCGGATGAGCTGAAGGTTGAGGCGGACCGAAGGAAAGAAGCAGTCGCTTTGATCCAGGAACCTTATGTGGGGCGGGAAGGCTACATCAGGATTTGTAGAGGGGTGAGGGTCTTCTAAAGCATGGATAAGAGGGAGGGAACTGTCAAGGCGTCAATAGCCGTCTTTGATCAAGACCTACAAGTGAAACAGTTCTCAAAACTTACCACCAACAACATCGTGGTGGTAAGGTTCCCTTTCCATGCACGGAGGATCACACTCATCTCATTCTATTTTGAGCCAGACCGCCCCGTAGGGCCATACCTGGATCAAATAGAGAAAGAGGAAAGAGCTAGGAATCGGCGCTACAATTATGGGGGGCGACTCTAACGCCAAGTGTCCTTGGCGGGGAAGCACCGCGATAGATCATAGAGGGGAGGAGATGTGCGGTCTCCACGATGAGCTGGGTTGCCATGTCCTCAACAAGGGAAACACCCCTACGTTTGACACAATTAGGGGTGGTAAAGCGTATACCAGCTTCGTAGATCTGACAGCGTGTACTTTGGACATGCTAGACCTTGTTGACTACTGAAAAGAAGACCGGCAAATGACGTCCTTTGATCATAACGGAATTGTTCAGAGTTAAAATTAAAAGGGACAGAACAATAAAAATAGAGTTAAGTACTAGGATATATAATACTAAAAGCGCAAACTGGCTCCAGTTTGATAGCAAACTGGGCCAGCTTAACAATAGTAAAAATTAGTACAAAAAATAGGAAAAATAAAAGAAAAAGAAAAATTAGAAGAAATAGTTTTAGATTACGTAATAAATATCTAAAGAAAAATAAAGAAAAACTCACCGTGCCGTGGTGGACCAAAGAACTCGCGAAAGCGAAGAAAGATGTCTCCCGTAGAAGGAAACACATCAGATGCGCCGCTGCTGCCCGAAGACCCGTAGTTGTCGCGGACTATCTGAAAAAAAATAAAATTATGAGAACATTGTAAAGGAAGCCCAACTAAGCAGATGGAGGGATTTCTGTAAGATACAGGATAGGGAAGGGATGTGGGAGGGGATATACAGGATGGGGTCAAGACCCGCACGGAGGGCGAGGAGCGGGAGAGGGAGGTAAACTCCCGTAACCCGCTCCGCCGAAGACGAATGGGGCGGCGGAGGCGGT
>DWQX01006133.1:0-11825 GCA_018245475.1 Pharmacophagus antenor | reverse complement strand
CCCCCCCCCCCCCCCCCCCCCCCCCCCCCCCCCCCCCCCCCCCCCCCCCCCCCCCCCCCCCCCCCCCCCGGGGCGCCCGGGCGGGGGTGGCGGTGGAGATACGCGGGACGCGCCGAGCTAACTGCCACCCTCCATGACTGCGCGAGGGCCGGACGTGTTCTCGGGGTGCACGCTCCGTCATCAACCCACCTCGTTGTCACTAAACATCAAGTGCAATAGTGATCAAGTGTACGTCCATTAATCATAAAAAACAGAAATTGTGAAATATATCAATACAATACCAAACGTTCTAAAAGCACACAATATATGCAAACGCATACTGGTAACGTATATACGCTGACAGGTATTTCATTTTGACTCCGTTGCGTCACACAACACAAATAGGTCCACGAATTGTGGACACGGAACGACTACAAACTGGTTATCCATATTTCCATCAAAGCGCACTTTATAATACTGACAAATTATTTTAAAATATTGTAGTCATTTAAATAACCTCCTGAACAATAAGCTCTTGCGATAAAATGCATTTACAAGAAAGTTTCAACCGTTGTGTTTTCATAGCTGTACACGTAGTGCACACATTTTACTTCAACGCAACAATTATCAACAGAAACAAAACTGTAGTCATGCTAAAAACATGTGGCTCCTGAGTCAACAGAGTTGTGCTGAGGGTTATATTTGTCAATGGATAAATAATTTCAGTTGGTTATTAACAAATTGGGCTCACCTGAGCCTCCTCCAGGTGCACATCGGCTCTGCCGCTGTGATTGGTCCCCAGAATGGATTGCTCCCATGTAGCCTTCTCTTCCTCCACTAGACGTAATTCATCCTCCAGTTTCCTAATATCCGTCTGGTGTGCTTCGTGGGCTTTACGGGCCTGCTCCAGAGTTTTGATCGCACTCTCTAGCTTCTTCTGTGTGTGGGTCACCCGTTCCTTGGCTTTGATGAAAGTTGGGCGCTTCTTAGAAATTTCAGCTTCCTAATTTAAAAAATAATATTATAATAAACAAGTTTCATAAAGTTTTTAATATTAAAGGCTCAATGACAAGACTGACGGTCCACATAAATTCCATACTGGTGAACATTTTAAAAGCCAATGGCGTCAACGTACCACTTCCCTTATATCTTGCTCTGTCTTGGCCAGCTCCCTCTGCACGGTGCCAGATTCTTTCTTCTTCTCCTTAAGGATTTCTTCCGCCTTGTGCCTCTTCTTTTCGATCTTGGTGAGTTCATTTTGTTTGTGCTGCAGGTCCTCTTCAATTGATTGTATTTCTTTTTCATTGTGATACAAATGAAAAAGTTGCAGCTCCACCTTTTGCTCTTGCTGAAAAACGTACATAGCTTGTGAGTACATAAGCTTTCCGTATAAATTAAATTATTAAAAATACATAAATATCAAACATGCAACAGTAAAGTGTGCAGTACTCCCTCTAGCCAAGGTCCCAAACTTTTAGTTAAATTAACAGCAATTGTTATTGATTAAGACATTTACACACATAACTGAACAATAAAATGTGATCAATCAAAAAACTGTATGTTACTCGATGACAAACTTCTAGAAGGGAGATTGTAAATTTATTACGTACCTTTAGTCAAGAAATTAAAAAAAAATATCTGCATTTTACCAATTCCTCTTTGAGCCGTGTGTATTTTTCAGCTTCCTCTTTCTCAAACTTTGCTTCTTTTCTCTCAGCGGCCACTCCTTTCTTCTTTTGGTAGGAAAATTGGGCCTCTTCATCTGCTCTGTTCACCTCAGCTCTGCACGCCTCGTACTGCTCTTTCAGAACACTCGATCTGCAAAGATAATTTCGCAATAAACACATTATGATTGATTGAAAACTTTAAACAAATAAAAAAAGCCTAATAATTATTTCAAGACATACAACCTACCCACTAATTTCTTCAAACAGCGCAGTTCTCTCTTTAGGATTTTTCATGGCTATAGATTCCACAGCACCTTGGAAAACCAAAAAGTTCTTGGCTTTTACATTGATCCCCAACTTCTCAAGTTCACCCAGGTAGTGGCTCACAGAGACGGACTGAAATTTTTAATTTTGCCAATTAAAAAAAAAATAACTTGTAGAAAATCTTTTCATATAAACACAACATTAAATGTCAATGAGTTAGGTGGAACATTCTTAAAACATCACCTGCCCATCAATCTTGTGGTCTGATGACTGTCCAATCACTGATCTTTGGAATTGCTTTTCTGTCATGTCCTCCAAAACAAATGTGGCTGTAACGGAAGCACTGCAAGCACAAATTAATTAACATGAAATACAATTTAATATGTAACAGTAACATTTGATTTCATTTCATATATTTATAAACATCTATTGACACATTCTTTGGGCAACTGCAATGTGGTGCAAAATAATCTACACATTCAAAAAGTACTAAGTGTATAGATACCTTCTAGACACAGCCTTGTTTATAGAAGCACCGTGTATTAAATCACTAAGTCGCTTCACTCTTAATAGGGAGGTTTTCTCCCCCATCACAAAACTAACAGCATCCATGAAATTCGACTTTCCTGTAATATTTAAAAAAAATTACATATGTTGTACATGAATTCTTTAATGGTCACAGAATATCAAGAATATGATAGATTGATACATTTTCATATAAACTAGTGTGATGTTATTGACTTAGTTATTTAATTTTATAGGTCAATCTATCAGAAATCGAGCGAATAAGTTTCATCTACATTTAGTTTTCAGGGGGCCGCATTGGTAAATTTCATTTTCTAAATGCAATTCATTGGTCAGTTCTGATTTTTCGTACAAGCAGTTCATTTATTACCAGATCCATTCGGTCCAATAACAGCAGTAAAAGACTTCAGAGGTCCTATTCGGTGGTGTCCGCGATAGGACTTGAAATTCTCCATGTCAATGTACTTTAAAAACGCAGGCATTTTGAAATATAACACTTATACCTACAAATGAAAAGTAATACAAAATAACATTACTACGCCAACGTTTACATACAAATTGGCAGCGAGAAATGGCGGTACTTTATTTTTTTTCTATCTTCCTTGAATACAAAAGTCTAAAGTCCATACAGCCAACTTTATTGTTTTGCATGTACGCAAATAATAAAATGAGCAATTCAGAATCTTAAGCTATGTTCATGGTCAATCGAAATATGTATTTCTAATAAATAGTTCACCTTAGCTTTACATATTAGAATGTAGTATTTAAATATCATTGGATTAATAGTAATACTATGATTAAAGAATATGCGATTAAATAAATATTACTTCAACTTACATTAATTTATTTTGAAAGGTATATTTTTTCAGATCAAGTTATCATGGAAAATGAACTAGTCGCTGAATGAAGAAATCCCGAGCCGTAAGTCATAATTAAAAAAATTACAAGTGACGTAAAAACAGTCAAAAATAATAATTGTTTATTGATCACTGGAATATTTGTGGTAGTAGTATAAAGTTCTTGTGTATGTTACAATTTTCAGAATTTGTTTTTATGTAAATTTGATTTGAAATAGACGAATGTCGCGTAAATTTTGTTTAAAATTATGAGCGGAGACCATAGCCCTGGGAGTCCTTTAGATCTTAGGGATCGTGAACAAGCTGTGCTAATGGACCCTATAGATCACGAGAGATGTAGATACCCTTATTGCATTGTTTGGACACCCATACCGGTTTTAACGTAAGAATTTAATACGTACTGTTAAAATGTTATTTTTTAATTTATAATTAAAAACATAAAATCACTTTTATTAAACACCTGTGCCTTAAAAAACAATAGCTATTTTTTGTTTATAAATAATAGATTCACAATGAAGAAAATAATATGAACTACCAAAATGAAGTAACACCTTGAGTATGTAAAATTACTTTGTATCTTTTTCCCCAGTTACTGACTAGAATGTGGTAAAACTTTGTGTGTTCTACTTATAGTGTTTACATGTTGAAATATAATTGAATTTGAGAAAATCAGCAGTTTTTATTAAATATAAAGTCTTCTGTAATGTGTTTCTTTCTATAGTATTATAATTTAAATTTTTGGACTTAATAAGAATCAGATGTAAAAACACTCATTATCCTCTGTATGTTACATGTACCACTTTAATATGCTCAATTTATGTTTGCTGTTTTAGTTGGATTTTTCCATTTCTTGGACATATGGGCATTTGTACATCCAATGGGGTCATAAGAGACTTTGCTGGTCCATATTTCGTGTCTGAGGACCTGATGGCATTTGGTAACCCAACCAAGTACTGGCAGCTGTCACCACAGAAGGCCACAAATGGTCAGGCAGGATGGGATGCAGCTGTCTCCGAAGCCTCTGAGATGTACAAAAAACGAATGGTTAGGAAACTCACCCAATATTTTTCAGTATAGTATTCCTTTATAATATTTAAAATGTTTAATTAACTAATAACTGTATCTCTATACATAATAGGGAATGGACGGATCAAGTGACTGAGTAAGAAATCCTGTCATATCAATTGTTAATAGATGTTTACAAATCAGAAAGCTATGTTTCAGTTAGTAATTCACAAAGAAAGTTTGTACATTTATATGAAAAATTATTTCTGTTTCAGCACATTATATTCTATGACAATTGTCACTCCCATGTGGCCACTGCCCTCAACATCATGAATTATGGAGGCTGCAAAAACTGGAATATGGTTAAATTGGCCTTCTATATGATACCTTATTCGAAATATGTCAGGTACGTGAAGAGGACGATTAACAATTGCATTTACTTGTCCCAGTGGCAGCCGTGTAAGATCTATAGGAACACATGAGGCTAACGTTGAAGCTTTGTTGTGGCATTCAAAAAAGTGTTGACAGATATATTTACATATTGTACTGTCAATTAAAATAATCAGCAATAGAGCACCATTAACAGTTACTAATTATATTATTTTCGGTACAATATTAATGTCATTTGTGTTTTTTTTTTCAGTTTTTGTGCTTTCCTGAAGACATGGCTGCCGTTTATTATCATAGTTGCATTCATATGCGGATTGGCTGCAATTATCTAAACAGTATAGCATCCTCCTTTTAAATTTATCGGTGTATCTAAAATTGTGTATTTGCTATCAGGAGCACAAGCTACTGGCCGTTTGGCACAATTGCCAATGGTCTGGCGGGCACACCAAGTCATCGGGCATTGAGATAAGGAAAGTTATAATTTAGGCCAGTAGTGTGCAGCTCGTGAAAGTTTAAACTGTATTTTACGTCTTAATTAAAGCTTAAAACTCTACTTAACCTTGATGGTAGTGAAGCGAATATGGAATATCAATAGATTTATTATTAGTTTTTTAAATGTACAAAACTTTAGCACTTTTGTGCAATGACTGCAACCACTTTCATTATTCTCCTTTATATAATATGAATACACACAACTACTTGTTCAGATTTTTACACTTGTATCATCATTATGGTTGTGTGAGATATTTCACAACAGATCACAGCAACAGTTGAGCGGATAAACTAAGTTTCAACTGTGAACATTAAGAAATATTAGCAGTTTTCATCTGTATTAGCTTTGGGGCCAATGCCTTATTGGTGATTTATCGTAACTACCTTAACAGTTACATGATTTAAGGTTTCACCGAGGAAACATAGTTGTAATTGAATTTTTTTTCATTCATGTACTTTTCCATTCCAAGCATTATCATAGGGAAAATAGGCATTTGGTGTGAATTATTATCAAGTACAACTCGAGTTGTTATATTTGTTTAGTACCTCCTTATTCTAACACCTTTTAAATTGGCAGCAAAACTGTGGCAAAATTGATGATGACAGTGGCATATTGTTGTGAATGTATATGATGTACTCAACATAGTTGCCAAATGATTTATTAAAGATGGCTAAATCAATATATTTTCGTTGACAATGAAAACACACTCTCTCCGTTATGCTCCAAAAAACTTAACTGTGACTTTATATTTAGAAGTGACGACATCAGAAGTATAAGCTGCAGCAGTAGCGGCACCACCAGTACAACTTCACGTTTAGCCATTTAAGTAGAATGGAGATAACTCTTTGATACTGGAAATGGTAATGAATCTGTATACTGTCCGAGTACCCTTTGCCTGATACATCAATATTAGTAAATGTATTATAGTTTTTAAACAGTCAATGCCATTAAATGTAAAAAAAATCTGTAACCTTCGCATCAATACACACCTGTTTTTTTTTTGTTATTTAAAATTTATAGTTGTTAAACGGGTTTCCAATAAATATAAACTTTGTTTTTTTCTTAATTTTTATTTTTTACTCCTTTATCCATGTACACGTAATATATACAATCTGTGATTATACATTTAAATGTCATAAACCAGAATATCAAGCTTATAACATTTATATTTGTGTGTGACTTAATAATATGATCAATCAACATTTTTATATAATCTCTATATGAAAAAAAGGTATACAAAATGCTCTGGACACAACACCCGGACTTGCTAGATACTCTTATTTTAATTAATAATAAATATCTCTAGAAATATTTTTTATCAACTAAGGGTAACAATTAACCCCAATTTTGTATGCTGTTGTGTCAAGGGGGCTACTTGTGTATGCAGAATAACGGCTCTTACATGTTCGCCTGCCCGTGCAGGGGTGGCAGCTATATTGCTACGGTGGCATGCTAACATCAAGGGTACTTGCTAGGATGCAAAAAAAAGGACTTTCTGGCAACAGCGAAATGGCTAAACATTGCACCACAGTTGTAATTCTTTATAATTATATATATAATTTAAGAAATGTTGCAATACCATTTAAACCAACTTTAAATAAAATTAACATAGGTAATTTCCATTGCTAGTTCAAGATATGTACAATGAATTGATTTAACATTGAAAGAAGTTTATAAACAATATTGGCTTAAACATTCGAATGGCAATTTTAAATCACATTTGTCTCTTTTAATATGCAAGTTAAAAATGATTATTTATAAAAAGTTTTCTTTCTATTTAACTACTCGTTTATTAGCAACAAAATAAACCATAATTTAGTATAAATAGTTTATGCCAGGTGTTCCGCCTAGTATATGTATTAAAGCTTAGTATAATACAATCATATGTTATGAGAACACAATGTTATCCTTCAATGTATCTCAGTTTTTATTTGTACACATAAGAAAGCAGTTAAATGATACCGATGATAGTTGTTACAAACAAAATTCAGTTATCACAGTTGATTATTAAACGAAAATAAGATATGAGAAATAAAAGTAACAGAATATTTACCATTAATGTTGTAATCTTTAAATTGTAAGTCTAGTTATATTTTTTTAACAATATCTGTACTAATGATTGCAGAAATAAAACATAGACCTAAAAATGGCAGTCGCTTGTTATTTCTTAAATAATTATTGAGTTATTGTCAATTTGAGACAAAATATAGTAATTATTATCACAAATTAAAAATTTAATCAAATTGTCATTATAGTATATCTCAGCACTCTTTTAAAACACTCTTTTCGACTGTGAAATTGTAATCATAAGCACTCATATTGATTTTGCTCGTTAAAAATGCAAGCAGATCTCCTATTTCAGTAGTGAAGTTTTCTTTATTTTTAGACATTTGTAATTCTCGAGACAGCATAAATGGCACTCCTTGAAGATAATGAAAAGTTTGATCATTTGTTTTCAATAATGGTGCAGGTGGAGCAGGCCTTCTTGGTTGTCGAATATCATTTACATTAGGATACAGACTGGTTCCTGGAGATGATGGATCAACAATCACAAAACTGTCATCGGGCTTCGGACCTGGTATTGGAGGTGCTTCATCTTTCACTGGTGACGATCTTCGCTTACCAAATAAAGAAGAAAACATTTTTATTTACTATATTTTATTTATCTCTCTGACTCAGTATCAATTTTGACATTCTCTACAAATAATTGAAAAATAATACCACAGAGTCGACTTGTCGGAAAATATCGATACGATAACATATTGATGTATTTGTTAGATATATCAATGTTTTGAGAGATTTTAATTTATTTTGCAACAAACAACTTTAACTTTATAGTTATTTAAAAAATGTTCATTTAGTACAATATTTTTATTATCTTTTATTGAACAAAAAATTTATGTACTTATTCCAAGAATGTACGAAATTTTAGAGCGGAATTTCCTTTTATACCAATTATAAGTTTAAAATTTTTAAAGATAACTTTTTCACGATAATAAAATTTCTACAAAATAAATCTCACTATTATTGTAGTCTGTATCAAAAAAAAAAATCTTATTTTCTTCTTGTTTGTCTTATTTCACTTAATTTGTATTTTGCAGTTTATTTACGTAAAATAACATTTTTATTTAAAAACTTTCTAAAATGGTTCTCATCTTTGCTATAGACAAATGAATTGATCATTGTATTTTTCTTAATATTATTTTTACTACTGTATATATTTTAATTACGTCACTAATTATCTACTCAAGATTGCTTTCATTGTACCCCTCCAAAATGTTTCTAATGCGATTGGTCCATTTCATTTGACAGTTCCTACGCGATTCTTGTTAGCGAATAGCAAGTCCGAGAAGTGGGTCAATTGCTCAGTGTGACAAGTGCAGAGCGTTCAATGTAAGTGAATCAACTCGACTTCAAACGTCAAATTCTGCCCAAAACATACATTAGGACGTGTTTTGAAGATACCTTCCGTGGAATTGTTCAGTGTAAAATTTTAATCGAAAAAATACTATGGTTTAGTAAAGTTAAATATGGAAAGTGTGATAGTGTTTATATAAAAAGAACATTGTAAAGTGTTTGTGAAAGGGTTGTTATTGGCCGATCCAGCTGGTCGCTGGCGCTCATCGGGTTATTATTCCTTATATGTTCTCTTTTGTAACCTTCTGTTATTTGTTGTTGTATGAAAGTTGTGAATGAGCTGAAATTATTTTAATTTCTTATTTTTCTACATAACATTTTGATCTTATATCATAACATTTTTACACGTAGCACTAAATAATGTAGTTTAACGCCAAAACAACATTTGCAATATACATACAAGAACATTGCTGTAAAAATGCTAAATATTTCTATAATTCATTTATCACGATCTTTAAATCCTAATTGCTTATTTTCATTAGAGTGACATAACACAGTAATTATTCTAGTGTACTATTAAACTATGTAAAACCATGGTATATTTCAAAGCAAATTGGTTACTGGTGTAATTTTTTGAATACTTTTAATTTAACTTTTCTGTATAATTTTAGAAAATATGTAGCATAATAGAGATATAATTGCCTTTTCAATGAATTTCAAATAATTTAAGCAAAATGGAGGACAATTTTAAACTGTAATTCATTACAGGTTTAGAATTTGACCTCTTTTGGGTCTATAATCATGTGTCATGTGCTGTATATGTATACAAATAAAATAAAAAATCTCAACTGATTCATTGAATCATTTATACATCAATGTAGTGTGCAGAGATATGAATTTTGTAGGGTGTGTTATTTGTGATGTGTAGGTATTTACTAAATGTTTTGAAATTCAATTCCCGATGGTGGAAATGGAGGATTCAATTTAAATGAAATTTTAATTTAATCAGTCCGGAGACTTGAATCTGCTATACACTCTCATTGGATTTCAATATTAATATTAAATTGTTTGCAATAGAAAGTCAATTTTTAAAAATTGTGCTTAGTTTGTCAAGAATTATTCTTTACACCCCTATAACCTGCAACAGCTACATATCATGCGTAAAATAAAGAACTATTCTCTGACCCCTATGTACTTCAGAGTTAATAGGTAATCATGGATTGTATTTAAATGCAAAGAAGTGAAAAATGTAATTAGTTAAATATTTAAAGTACACTCGCTTTTGATTAAGTGTGGTGATTACACTTATTATGAGAATAATATGAAAACTCAAAAATGTATTACTCAGAAGAATGCATATGTTTTAATCAACTATATACATGATTTTGTTTGAAATAATTTTTTTTTTTATTATAGCTCGGTTATTGAAAGGTTGAAATATTCCTTTACGATTTCATGCAACAACAAAATCCATCATTTCATCGCGGATAAAAGCAAATCACAACCGCACTATGGTTACAGTAAAAACTGTGGAGGCAGGTCCGTTTGCTCACAGTTGGTAGACACAGGTCGGAGGCATGCTCACGGCGTATTTGCACAGCACTTGCGTATCAACGTCAACGCAGCTACAAATAGAATTTTACGTGCCAACCTAACCAAACCTATTTTTATTTTATCATTCTCATTATTAATTCGTTGGAAACAGGTTAGGTTGTATTGTTAGGTGTTGATTGGCGGCACTCGAAAACCGCCAACTCTGTAGCTGCGGTTGACCCTGTCTATTAATGATTCGACCTGCTTTTATTCAAGCAACGAATGCTATCAACCAGGTGCCCTGCTGTTTGCACCGCGTCACATCGCACGCGTCGCATCGAGAGGAGGCTCTTGATACCAGCAGTTCTGCTCGCGTAGACAGTGGCGTCCGTCGCGCAGTGGCTGAAAGTCGACACACGTTGGCCTCCATTTGTATTCCGAGGCTCGACGAGCAGTGGATTTTGGATTATGTCATAGATTTTTTTTTCGACCCGCTTAGCAAGCTACCCGCAATGTCGATTTTCCGCTACGACAGCACACATGTGTTCCGGCTGTCGTGTATGTCAAAACTAGAGTGATTTGGGCGGGCGCGGTCCACCCGGTACCGCCTCTTTGTCGCTCAACATATTTTCTCATTGAGTGTTAGCCCGTTGCCGATTGAAAAAAAACAAAAACAAAAAAAAAAAACAGTTGTGGAAAAATTGTGCCGTGCACGGACGGATTGTGATGTTACGCCTGTTTGTTGTTGCAGAAAACTGGCCGCCACTTGAACATGGCCGATGACCCCGGCCGGTCGTCCTCCCGTTCAGGTGAGCCGTTTCAGCTGCGTTAAATTGTAAATAGACCACGGATCGGTTTACGTATTATTTCGGTCGTGGAGGAATTAAAATATTCACGCGAAAACAGCGGTCCGTTTGCCTCGCAGCCCCGCCGGCGCCGCTTCACAATTGCGGGACCGCTCACTCGCGCTGGCGAGGCCTAACGCTGACCGCCCCTCACCTTCCGTTGCTTTCAACTAGAGTCCAAGTGGACTAGTCCGCGTGGTGCCGGCCCGGCCTCGAGCCGAACAGATAGGTTCTTTCCGCGTGGCTTCCGCGCGCCTTGCGAGTTATGTCGACCACGTTAATGCTTAAACGTTTATCTTAAAGTTGGATAACGTTTGGAGTTATTGAATCATGCACTCTTCCTCGATTTGTGAGTACGGTCCAAAGTAAACGGACGTGCCCTCCGAGTCCGCGGGCGACGTTCCTCAAAGGAGAATAATGAACAATTGACGATAAAAAGTTACTGTACGGTGTCTATTCAAAATGGCCGGCGGCCGCGGCTCGCGGCGCCAGCAGGGCGGATGTTTTCAATGAAATAGTGGCCCTGAAATAAATACTTATTTGATGTTTACGTGTGCGATACCTTCTTCCTACCCGCCCAGCAGTTTTCTACAAACTAACCGGGACGCTGGAGAACGCGGAAGTGAAATTATTACGAAGTTATCAGCCGTGAGGGAAATTTAAAATTTTATGAGCATCTTCCGGGCTCGGCGGCGTGTGCGCGGGCGCGAGGGTGCGCCGGGGGCTCGGCCCGCGCGCCGATCGATGCGCCCAAGGCCACGGCCGGGCCGCTATCGATTCCCGTATAAATAGCGGCAGCCCTCGCCCCCCGGGCGCGTATACACATCGCCGCGCCCCCGAGCCGAAGGCGCAGGGGGGGGGGCGGGGGGGGGGGGGGGAAGAAGGGGGGGGGGGGGGGGGGGGGGGGGGG
>DWQX01006132.1:0-11827 GCA_018245475.1 Pharmacophagus antenor | reverse complement strand
AATGTTTCACCGCTTGCCTCGCGATGTGGTGGTCCCGGATTCGATTCCCGGATGACGGAAATAGTGTGCTCTGGATGGGGCTAGAATTTTTAAAACCACCTGGCTAGCAACCCCCTAATGCCATCTGCCGCTATAACAGCGTTGCTGTATTGCGGCTGTCATGCATGTAAGAACTAGAAGTATTCTGGGCGAACACGCGTTACGATCTCTTGCCCCATTTTTACATAAAGTGATACCGAAATCAAAAGTCCGATAAAAACACGCTCGAAATTGGTCATTTTAATACAATATAAAAAATATTATAGTATTGTAAGAATAGTAGTTAATAGATACAGTTTATTAAATAAATTAATAATATGTTAGGTACACATTACAATTATGAGGATAATTGTTATTTGTAATTCATTCATATAATTGTAAATCATACAATAAAAATAAATTTTTTCATCGTTAGAACTGTATTTTCATAATTAATTAATTATAATTACTACAGAAGGTTTAATGATTGACAATTAACAAATAATTGTTTTTATAAACTGACAATAAATACATGGTTTTAAATTTTCCATGTATATTTTTACAGAATGCATTTTGCTTTAGTTGAATCTTTTTCTTTACCTGCAGAAAATTAAAATATATATATATACATATATATCAACCCCAAGTAGGAAAGAATTGTTGTAGAAAAGGAATGCAACTAGTAATTTCTATTTACAAAACTTATCTTTTCTCTAGTTTATATTTATCATCGGCATATAATACAGATCCCTTGAAACTAGTCTAGAAAATTAAGTATACACGCTCTCACTATACTTACGTCATTCTTTGCGTGGGCACTTAGTTTTAATACCCTCATTTATTAATAGCGTGATGTGTAATAAATACTCTAACATGTATTGCGTGCAGGTCCCTTTGATTACTTAATCAGACGGTAGCAGATATGGGAATGAAGATCGCAAATATCTTAGCGCGTTTGTACCCTACGACCTAACACTCAAACTCGATTTCACCCGATGTTAAGTGACAATGAGGCCGTAGATGATTAAACATGTTCGTCCTGTTTGCTTCTGGATCTCACATACCAGTATATGACTGTTGTAATACAACAATGCTGTTATAGCCGCAGATTGACATTGAGGGTGGTACCTAGTCAGACGGATTAGAAAAACTCAATTATCAATAAGACTCCACTCCGTGTTGCAAGTGGTAATTTTTAATTTTATTATCAATATTTTATGTCGTAGGCGAAAGTTATATCTACTAACAAAAAAAAAAGTAAGTCAACATTGGATTCATCGTTGTCCATTTTTATTTTATTGTTCCAACAACATGATGTCAAATTCAATTTACTAAAAAAGGAAAAATTTATATTTGAAAAAAAAATACAAATTTTATTATTGTTTAAGAAACCAAATGAAATAATATTTAAATTATCAATACCATATTTATGTAAGTGTTAATATAATTAAAGTATTTTTCTGATCTCTTTTATCTCTTTTTTTTTTCGCATTTGATTTATCTAGTATCTGAATAGTAACGCTTTAAAAGTATGAAAATGTGACATCATTATTTTTACTGACCTTCCAAAATCGAGTCCATGGTTTGTCTGTACAAGTTGTTCCTCATCCTCACGAAGAACAGTTCTTCGGGTCTCTCTGGTAAGTAATATACAATGAGTTCCGTATGCACCGATATTGGCTTCACGGCTTCGTATACCGGCTCGCCCTTTACTTTGGTGCACACTAAGTTTACCTGGAACAAAACGAGAAAATCACTGATTGTGGTACGTTCTTTTAACTCCCTATGTACCGAGCCGGTGCTCGGTAGCTTTGTGTAAGATGAAACTTAGATCGTCAATATAGCTAACAGCAGTTTATTACCATTAAAACAGCAACCATTATTAACTGCCGTCGTGACGCAGTGGTTTACTGCTTGCGTTATAACGCAGAGGTTCCGGTTCGTTTCCCGGGCCGTAGAAGCTGTAGATTCTGGATGGTGGCAGGGTTTTTTGAAAACATCTGGCTGCCTACCACCTTCAATGTCAATCTGTCATCTTAACAGCGTTGTTGTGTTGCGAACACGCTTCACCATTTACAGTGTAATTGTCACTTAACATTTGGTGAAATCGAGGTCATGTGTTAGCCCGTAAGTGTAAAATATCCGGTGTATAGTTTTTTTTTTAATACAAGAAAACGACAAGACGACCGCATCATTCTTCAGGGGGTAAATGATAAACCTGTCTGTAACAATGAGCTAGTTAAGATGTTTATACAACATCATATTGCATTTTTGGCAACACATTTAGCGTCATGTTCCGTTACATTAACAATTTCACTAGTAATAGGGCCCGACAAAGTCGAATACGGTAATATTCGCACACTACAGAAGAAGCGAATTAAATAAATGCTTAATAACTAAAATTAAGTGCTTCTTTAGACGACTTTCACCAGAAAAATTATTAACATCCAAATTTCATTATCACTTATAAATGGACTATAAAAACAAAAAAAAAACCTTTAAAATTTTGTAGGCTTTATTTGAAAAATGCGATTAGATTGAAATGGATTAATAATTGTAAATGTTCAAACATTTTAAGATATCTAAAATCTATGAAACCGCTCACATACCAGATCCAGTACTCATTGAAACAAAAAAAAAAGAACACAAAAATCAATCTTTCTGTTTCGGTGATATACGCATAAACATTGTATAAAAATTTTAGTACATGTCATTCGATAATATTATGATGAATGAAAAGTGTTAATCAAACGACTTACTTGTGGACCGTAATTCTCCGACACGCGCAGGAATCTAACCCAATTGCAGTGTCTGACTTGAACACCGCCCGATGTGCAGACCTCGTCGAACAGGCCGAAGCGATGGCGGATCTGCAGCGAGAAATACGTTATACACAGATTTACGGGACACGTCATTCTGACGAAGCAACGTTCGACGCAAGGTCGTGTTTATTGATCGCCTTCAACTCATTTTGACGGGCAAACGGCGCCGATACAAAGCGCGTTGGTCGTAGAAAATAAATTCCGAACATTTAACATCAAAGAGTGCTGTGAAAGAGTGTGAGACTTCGCTAGTCAGAGACAATTTAAAAAGTTATTAATATATATTTTTTTTATTTTTATTGTTTATTACAACATTTATTTGTTCTTTTTAACTAAACAGTAATTTAAAAAAAAATCATAAATACACCATATTACTATGGAATATAAAAAAAAAGAGAAAAAGGTTTCGTGAATCTAGTGTTCATATCAATAGGCGATAAAAGTGACAACTTTTAAATACCTCAAAATCTCTGATTAATTTAGATAATTATTAAAAATAGAACACATCACTTGTCATAAACAAAAATTTCACAAAACAAAATACCTAAAAAACCGAGACGATAAAATAAATCAATTTGAGTTTGGCGTATAAAAATAAAATTCTAATATTATAACCCTGAAATTTTAACAATAATTATTTTTTTTTACATCTTTGTCTATAAAATATTAGGACGATCCTGTGATCAGGTGTTTCCTTTCGCATTACAAAATCCTAACTTGATATTTTTGACAATAATACAAAAGAAAATCCACTTATTTATACATATATATAGATGATGGTGCTTTTGTAAAATTCTATCGAATATCTACTTAAATAATTATTACATTCATTAAATTAATACACATGCGTATTCTCTCGCATCTAAATCGCCGCCATAACGTTAACGTAACAACGATTAAGCAAAGCGACTTCCTTAACATAAAGTTAGCAATAGCGAATAAATTTTACATCTTAAAACGCACCGTCGCATTATTGCGAACTGTAAACATTTAATTTCCCAGTCGCCTTATCTTAATTCATAGAGATACACCCTTAAATAATGGTCCGCATCAAACGCACCGCGGGTGAAAATAATGTAAATGTATCTGTAATCTCATAATCAATAAGATTCAAGTTTAATATCATCTGGAATTATAAGCGAAAGAGTCTGAGTGCAATACGCTTAAATGCATAGTGATAACAGGTATAAATTGTTCGAGTTTCTCTAATGGCCGTTATCATAGACTATTCATTTGGAATTAGAAGCGCCACAATCGGTGTATTTTTACCTAACAGCAGTATTAAAGCTGTTATTCTTTTTAAATGCGTTATATACTTTACGAGTGTAATTGTATAATTGCAAGTAGCACTCATTTATGTAATGTCGTGTCTAGTCGAGCCGTATTACGAGATTTTTTTGTTGATTGTTATTATAAGAAATATTAATGTATTTCTTTTTGTATAGCATTGCCATTATAACCTTACGTATGAAATATACTATACAATTTAAACAAACAAATCGTATTGTGCATCAGAATGCTTTAGTATTTTAAAGAAACTAAATGATTATTTAATATGATGTTGAATTAAATACCGAAATGTTTACACTTTATCGATATTGGCATTGTTATTCACTCCCAGATTTATACAGTTTGCTCGTCCCACATTAACTTGGAAATCTGTTAACAATTTAAATTCAATTTACAATAATATTTACACCTTAAATTATACATAATTATTATTGAGCCTCCAGTACTTAATTAATGATACACATGATCAACTGTATATAAAACATTGATCAAAGTGTCATTTTGCCAAACTCCATTATACATACAAAAAGTTGATTGGTAATTTCCGCTTTTTTAAAAGCAAATATTAAGAAATCTTCAGGAGATGTAATTCGACAGTCAGCTGTTTTGATGTAGTAACATCTGAAGATGCCACATATAATTGCGAAACGTGTTGAGTTTAGTTCTAATATTTGCGATCAAAAATTAGCATATAAAAGATCTTATCACACGTTCGTATAATTTTTACTTTTTTATTAAATACGTTTCTTATCGAACAATTCGTGGATGACATTGCGCAGTCGATGCTTATACATTATAATTAAAAATAATAACTGCGTTCAATAAAATTGTCGTTTAAAAGTCACTTGTGACCGCCATGTTTGCGAACATAATCTATGACTACGCTAGCTCATGACCGTCGACGCGTACAAATACGTGAAACGACGTGAAAATTACAACGAAACACAGCGAGCGAATCGAGCGTGCTCGCCGTGCGGCTTGATCCGACCCCGGCGCAATTAACCGGTGAGATACAGTGCCGTGGTATGCGGCCGCGACGAATTTTTATTGGCCACCCGATTCTTAATCGGTACCTTAACTTACATATACACGCGCCAATTAAAATTAATTTCATTGAAATATATTTGATAACTATTGTCATTTTTACTTGTCATCTGTATCTATATTACACGTGCAAAGAAAATTTTATTTATTGTTATTATTTAAGAAATCCAACACGGGGCTATGTTTTTTAGCTCACGGATCGCCGGGTTAGTGAGCCAGTATCAGATGAAGCTGTAATAGTCGTCATAAAGACTAAAAGCGCAAACATCTTCGAACCCAGCTGCAACAGAAGCAACTGTTTTTGTACTCTAAGTACATTAGAAATTGCTTTGATAGCCGGTCATATAAAATATAAAATGAGATATTGTAAAAAATACGTTCTTTGTTCCACTAAATGTTTAATTATTAAATAATCCGTACAATTCGTACAATAAATATGAGCGGTTGAACAAAACGGTTGAGCCATGACAACCTAATGTCATAATCGGGATGTGATGAACGCATAAAGATGTAACGGTTATAAAATTTAATAAGCAGATTAAAATATAGAATTGATTTAATTAAAAAGAAATCACCAAATTTGATTTAGACGATTCAATCAAGTATAATCTTATTGATACACCTGTTGGGATCATAGTTAGTCGATAAATATTCAATAGAGCATTCATATTATGTGAGCTGAGCCATTTATAGACTGTTAATATGTTAAAACATAATAAAAATGCAAATTTATACTAATATTGTACGCGTGCTAGACGATTTGTTCTAATAAAATCACTCCAGTGAATCTATTGCATCACATATCTTTAAATTTATCGTGTTATTCTTTTGGTTTAGAACAGCTCTTTGCCAATTCGTTTAAAAGTATATCACTTAAAAATTATTAAATGTATGGAACATAATTTTGGAAGGATAATTCCTTTTTGTGTTGCAATAAAAAAATAACAGTTGTATAAAAGCTGCGAGTGTTTGCAAAATAAGTTATTGAAAATCTTATAAACAATTATATTGTCCCGATCAACAATTTTGTTTTTTTATTTACATTACTGAATAAAGAAAATTCTACTTAATTAAGATGTAAAGTGTAGATTTATTTATTTTTATATTGTTTAATACATTTTAATTTTTATTTGTTACAGATAAAACCTAATAATGACGTTAAATATAGAATATGTAATATATTTCTTGAAACGCATTATTTTAAGCAATTCGATGTCAATTTTCACAGGGCTAGTGATGCACTTATCGTGGCCCTACTGCAAGTATAGATAATAAAACCCTAAGGGCATTTAGCGATGATAAATAAAAGTGTTAATAAATACTCAACGCTGAACGATTCCGAAAAAGCAACTTAAAATTCCATCCGTACCTCACGAAATGAGCGAACGATCCGAATTTATTACGAGGGCCTGCAATCGATTCTGTATCGATTTTTAATCAATCTCCTAAATGGTCTCTATCAAATTTAATTGACGTCAGTCGTGAGAGCCCTAAAAAGCCTGCGTGCGTTGGCCGACGCGTTCAAAAACAATTATTGAGACATAACCGTAAGGGTATCTCGATGATAACATTTTTTAAATGACATTGAAGGGAATTTAACGGTAATGTAGTTTGTTTTTCTATAGATAGAACAAAATCGTGTGCGAAACAATACTTTGTTACATTTATGGCGTGTTTTACCCGATTCTGCTATTATTGCTTTATATAACAAAAAAATGCGATGGTACTAGGATTTTTCGACTTTCCTTTCACCCTTAGTGTAAAGCTGCTGCCTTATGATAGGGTTATGGACTGATCATCATTAGATTCCATTATATATTTGATTTTGAAACTTGTTATTGTTATTGAAATTTGTTATTGAAACAGCCAGTTTATTCTGGAAGAACACGCTTTACCTTCTACGTCCTCATCGTCACTTTATATTATATGTTAATTGGGATAGTGTTACGTTTTTGCCGATAAAAAAGACTTCATTTGCCTGGTTCTCAAAATTAAGCTTTAAGGTTAGGTAGGTTTATACAGCAATGAATGAAAAGATAGAATTAATAAATCTACTGTTATAATCAATGTGCGATAAAAGTTAGAGGATGTTACTTTTACGTTTGAAATGTATATGTACCTCCATTTTAAATTTGAAATAATATTAAAATCGAACACCACTGACATGAACAAGAGTTTCACGTTAAAAATAAAATTTCTAAACACATTATCTTGCCTTACATATCGTTGAAAAGTGAACGCGAAAAAATTTAAACTGAATGAACACGTAAATGTATCAGACTAGTACTAGTAACGGATGATATCAAATCACACGCTCCGAGTTGCCGGCGGCTGGAACTGCGTTCACCGCTGGCCATCACGCGTTGGGAGCTGCGGTACAAATTGCTCCCTTGGAAAGCTCAGCATTGTGATTGCGTACTGTTTGTTCTTTGATGGATGGTTCTTACGTAGCGTATCTTGTAAATTTATAGCAATTCTTCAAATAATCTGGCTTCTTTTTTCATGTTTATATTTTAAATGCATTATCAAATGAGATTTGTAAAGGTTGAAAGTAAGCCATTGTTAGCAAGGTGTGGCAGATTTGACTGCCAACTTAGACTTGACACTTAAAGAAGTGGTCTTTCTTAGCGGTCAATGGTAGTAAAGAAATTTCAACGTTATTATACCTTCCATGCGTTTCACAAGAATCAAGCATAGAATTTGTTACCGTAATAACAAATGTACCTGCCCTTATGTTTCTAACTTTATTATATAGGAAACACTGTGTTTTAGTTAGATAGTACCATTACTTGAATTATGCTTAAAAGTTACACGATTAGAGAGTTTTTTGACATTATAATATTACCAAATAAAATTATCACTTACCGTTCGTTATGTTCGATACTGTATCCCTCATAATCACTTGTTTATTTTAACTTTTTGATAAATTAATTTTATTACATTGCGTTGCATCCGTAATTCCAGTGTTACATGGCATCGAAATTATTTCGGATTATTAATGGAGGAATTATGAAAATGGCGGATGCAACCGCTCGCGTCCACATGCGAGGGTAGTACATTAATTTCATGATCGCGTTTTTAAACAGAAGCCAAAATCGACGTCCGCGCCCCCGGGCCTGCATTACCGGCATCGCCGTATGCACTGCAAGTTAAATTTAGAATCGGCATGTTTCCATTTTCAACGGTCCCAACGGCAACGGATGTGGCGGTTATTCGACGGTAGAAGGCACGTTATACACATAACTCATAATTCCATTTTGAAAACGGAATGATAAATAAATAATAGTAATTTACATTAATTTTTATGATAAAAATTTAAAGCTTATGGATTAAATTAAATTAGAGAAAAAAACTACTCATATAGAATATGAATCATACAGATACAAGAAATCGTAAAAAAATGAAAATTTTAATTATTTTTATATTTAGTGGAGACCATTTTGGTAGTTAGAAAGGAAAAGGAATATGTCCCCTCATTCACAAGTTATAGTTTAAAACATCAAGCAATTAACTATTTACTGTTTATAAACATATCTGATCAATAATGTTAAAAGATATTTTAATATAATACTTAAAACGAAGAGCCGGCATTCAAGTGATGGTTAGAGCCCGCTGTAACAAAGTAATCATCTATTAAGTACACTACGCATTAAACCGGAACAAAATAAATTAATATACTAGCTCTTGATGGCAGAATGGTCTCACGGTCTTATAAAAAGTGTTAGAGCGAACAAATTACAAATTACTTTATAATATAATATTTTACCGTTTTAATTACGCCCACTATAATTATCGTTCGAAAAGCTTCTAGAAAATGTGACAACACAGACGACTGACGGCGACTTCGTGTATTGTTTACCAATTGTCATTTTTTATTTTTATAATTATTTTTATATGATATGAGTGGTTGAACCACACACCCACTCGATGTTAAATGGAGATATGATCTGCGATGGTAAAGCGGACCAGTCTAGACTTGTTCGTCGGCTACCATTGTTTGAAAAATGTGAATTAACGTCGAACGTCCAACATTGGGAACGCGCCATGAGCGCGGCCGAGCCCCGAGGCAGTCATTTGCCGCACTTCCACAAAATTGCGCGTGCGCGTTCGTGCGCGCGTGCTATTACGCGCGCTGTACGTCGGCCATCGATGAGACGGCTCGTTAGACCGCCGCGCGACGAATTAACGCTGTTTAGACAGCCGCCCGCTTGCCGGACGAAAGAAATTGACCTCGGCTAATGTCCGAACCGCTACTTGCTTTAATCCTGAATCAATTTTCCTGCGTTTGGCAATTTAAAAAAAAAATCTATGTATGCTTTCTTTTCGGTTATGGGTTTACGCTTTAACACATCACCTAATATTAAGTGAAAATTAGGCAGCAGGTGCTGAAGCGTGTTCGCCCAAAATACTTTTGGCTCTCACATGTATGACTGCCGGAATACAACAATGCTGTTACATTGAGGGTGACTATTATAGTTATGGTACACTAAAGAATTGCTAGTATCAATAATAGTATCCATCTTCAAAAGACATAAAGGATATAGATGACAACTCTATGCAATATTAGTGCTAGTTAGTTTGTTAAATGTCCAGAAGAACTCATAAATCAATTGGACTAAACAGGATTTAATAAAATAATTGGACACTGGCAGGTTGTAATTGTTATGTGAGATTAACAACATTAATGATTATCTCTTGAATGCATAATGTTGCCATTTGTCTACAAACCAGTTTTAAATCACTTCATTCAAAAACCTATGTGTATGTGGTTGTGTAGATGTGTATACGAACTCGAATGCATAATTATAACCGTAGATAACCAAGATAAAGTTAGTATTACTTTTAACTGTATATATATATATATATTACAATCAGGCATTTACGGGTTAAAAGCCATTATTAATCTGTCATTACCGATGCTCTTTCATAAAGCGGTATACTGAAGTGAAAGACTTTTATACCAATAAAGCACGTGCCCCGAGACAAGTGTCCGCGGTGCGATTTCTAAAACAACACGAAGTCGTGAAGGCCGCAGGTAGGCAGTAATAACATCGCATTACTGCAACCGGACACTTCGACCGTGCATGACAGCTGGCGCATGTGTCAGGCTATAGGCTATACGACTCTTTCAACGACTCGTAATAAAATCAAATTAATATAATTAAATATTTATTAATATGAACATTTATGTTTATTTTCGTTCTGGATAGTCATTTATTTATTATGTTTAACAAAACTATGTAATACAAAGTATAATAACAAATATATGGAAGCGTCAAACTAGGCAAGCCTGTCCTGTGGAGCCACTTACGTTTTCATTAACTAAAATTTCATATACTCTGTCTTATTACAGCTTATAATGTCTTTAGCATGAGAGGAGTTGTTGATTGCAATTGAAGAATTTAAGCATTATAAAAAGCTGCTGAACATTTGATTGGGAACAAACATCTTTAAAACACACAATATATTGATCCTTTCAGTCAATTTGTATGTGCTTAAATGTGTTAAAAGAAAAATTAAACTGTTATTTATTATGCTAGGGAATATTTTCTCATTCATAAATAAAATTATTAGGTTTTGATTCCATAAACGATGTGTTTTAAATTATGACAGATTTATTGTTATTTTCGTAATATATTATACATTAAATATTTTAGTACCGACGTAACTACATATTAATCGTTATTAAATAAAAAAAGACAGATTTCTAATATAATAAATTCACAAAATCTAATGCGGTGGGTTTCATTAAGACGTTGTTTATTTATTTTATTTTTTCCTAAACATAATATGTTTAAAAGCTTCTGGAACTATAAATACAATTTAACTGCTTTTGTAGCGCTGTTGTTTACCGCTTGTCTTGTGACACCTATGTCCCGGGTTCAATTCCCGGGCCAAAGCTTTAGTGGAGTTTGAATGATAGTAGTATTTATCGAATCGGCCAGACTATCTACCACCCCTAATGTTAAACTGCTGCCATAACAGCGATATTGTGTTCTGACAGTCATACATATGCGAACCAGAATAATTTTGGGAGAACACGCTTCATCGTCTACGGCTTTATTGTGACCTAACATTAAATGAAAACGAGGCAAGGTGTTAGCCTATAAACGATTAAAAAAATACAATGTATAAGTAACAATAGCTAACAAATTAAGTGCAATACACGCGCACGCTTCTAGCTTGCAGCGTGCATGACTGCAGGGCGACCGCTGCAGTTCCAAACGGTACAGTCATGATTCAAATTGCATCTCATTTTGTTCTCTACCCACCGGTTGCAGTGATTTCGTACCAATTGACAGGTAGTGCATTGTATTTGGAGGCGTGTAATGGTGTAGAAATATTTTTCAAGTGTCAAATTAGCTTTGTAATAGGTACGCTAGTCTATGTAATAATTCTTTGTTTAATCTTATTTTTAAGTATTTTAACGTAACTGATTTTTTATTGGCGGTAAATATTTTTCTCGAGAGCGATTACGTTAGATACTGAGAGCATTATTTTGCCTTTGAGCGGTAATATGCAAAATATAAGCACTGTTCTATTTGGAGGTACCTTAAGCAATTTATATAAATGACTTAAAGTGTTATTTTGTACTACAGAAAACTAATGTATTATTGCAACTAAATAATTAAATCATTATGAGCAGGCGTGTC
>DWQX01006131.1:0-11828 GCA_018245475.1 Pharmacophagus antenor | reverse complement strand
CTCTGAGCCCATTCCACTGCAGCGAGGTGTAAGACAGAGACGTCATATCTCCAAAATTGTTTTCCGCTGCTTTGGAGTACAACGTAACAAGAGTACGTGTACAAGCTTCTGGACTGGAGGTAACATCGCATTAACATCAACGGCGAATACCTTTCGCACTCTCACGTTTAGTGGGTCTCAAAATCAACATGGAAAAGACGAATATTATGTCTAGCGTCCATGTTGTACCCACTCCAGTGAAGATAGGAGACATTACACTTGAATTTGTAGACGAGTATGTATATTTGGGACAAACACTCTAGTTAGGTAGCTCCAACTTCGAGAAAGAGGGTAATCGTCGAATCCAACTCGGCTGGGCAGCGTTCGGGAATCTGCATAAGAAGTTTTCGTCTCGGATACCGCAGTGTTTCAAGACGAAAGTCTTTGACCAGTGTGTGTTGCCAGTGATGACATATGGAACTGGAACGTGGTTGCTCACAATGAGCCTCATAAAAAAGCTCAAAGTCACCAAAAAGGCAATGGAGAGAGCTATTTTTGGAGTTTCCTTACGTGATCGAATCGGAAATGAGGAGATTCGCTGGAGGACTAAGGTTACCGATATTGCTTTCAGAATAGCCAGACTAAAGAGGCAGTGGGCGGGGCACATTGCTCGCAGAACAGATGGCCGTTGGGGCCGAAAAGTTCTCGAAGGGCGACCGCGTGCCGGCAAACGCAGAGTAGGCAGACCTCCCACAAGATGAACCGACGACTTGAACAAAGTCGCTGGGACAGGCTGGATGAGAAAAGCGCAGATCCGTTCGTCGTGGCGATCCTTGGGGGAGGCCTTTGTCCTGCAGTGGACGTGTTTCGGCTGATATATGATGGTTAAAAAATTATGTGTATGATTATAAAAATGTACAAGTAAATTCGTAATTATAAGAGTTATTAGATATTGTAAGTAGATGCGAGAATAATTGGGTCCGTACTCTACAAGTTAACACTCGTAATTATAATCATTAATAATTACTTGTCCAAGTGAATTTACGCAAATAACCAAGTGTAAGGTTTCTTCTGGATTCTTGCACGAGACATGCACGGGGTCAGGATGGGCGAGTGTATGTAAGGTTTTAAAATTAATTGGGGGTAGTTGGCTCTAGTTGTATTATCGAGTAAGTGAAAATGGAATTCAGGGGTTAGTTGGTTCAAGTTGGAGCGTATAACGCGCATGTACGGTGACGACACGGCGGAAGTTGGTCAGTTTGTAGCGGCGCTTGGAATCGGATATCTGCTTGGTTAAGTGCAGTGACGGAATTTTTATATATATTAGTGCTTATACGTGTTAATGATCACCACACAAGAGTGCTGGAATAAGTTGGTGTTTGGTAAGTTTGAAGAGTTCCTAAAAATAGTTTTTTTAACAAAATTGAAATCATTTTTGAACGATTACCTTCAACATAGTCTTATCACTATAATAAAGTCACCGTCGTATATATCGTTCCTTAATTTTCGAAAATAAACGGGGTTACCCATTTTTACTAAAAAGAAATTGCCGACCTTTTGCTTTCTTTATGAGATCTTTGTTACCATTGTTAGCTTCTCCGTACTAAATTATTTACTTCCTACAATTCCTGCCGTACAAGTTGTTGTACTGTGTTTCAATACATTTTCTTGTTGTAATTTTTCAATCATGAAATAACTCGCGTGTGCCGTGGATAGTTTCAGGTATTTACGTTTTAAATTATTATCAATATATATTAATCGATCCATAATAGTTGTATTCGTGTCCGAATATATTTATCAAGTACATATTCTCGCAGATAATAGTTTATAAATTAATATTTTTTTATGTACAATCTTTAACGTATATAATTTATTACAAGTAACAAACACTACTTTGTTTATAAATCTTAATGCTAAATAATACAAATGATTTTTAAAAGATTGTTTATTTATTAAAGTAGCAATTCCTTTAAAGTAATGAAGTAATGGAATTTTGAGGAATATTAAAAGCTAAAATACTTATTTAGTATATAGTAGCTTTGGTATCTTACTTTATTTATAATAATAATCCTCTACCACCAAAAAATTAGGTAGAAGAATTTATTTACACAGGAAAGTTCGCTATCGTTCAATTTGATTTCTTAATTTTATTAATTCATTGATATATTGGTGAACAAAATATTAAAACATTCATATGACTGTTTTCGTCTCCTTTCGTTTAATTAAACGTTTGTTTTAAGCTATCTATTGATAGAAGTATTAACATCACAATTAAAAATTTGTTGTTTCCTATTTAGTACTAATTCTTATTGAATACTAACACCAATGTTATCAAAATCTTATTAAAAGATTAACGAACGTTAGTTATTTTCTTTGTTAAAAAATATTAATGTGTAACTTTCCATTAATTCCTCAATTTAGTATGTGTAAATGTATCTCATTAGTCTTTGTTTTCCTTGTTGTTTCAAATTATTATTAAGTGTTAATAATATATAACACAAAATATTACTTTGTTAGTTCATATACTTGATTTCTTCCGTGACGCAGTGGTCAATGTCAATCTGCAGTCATAACGGCATTGTGTGTTCCGGAAGTCATATATTCGAGAGCCAGAAATATTCAGGGCGAATAAGCCTCACCGTGTATGGCCTCATTGTCACTTATTATCGGGAGAAGTAGAGATAAAGTGTTAGCCCATAACCAATAAAAAAATGTAATTATTGTATTTGTGAACACATTGGAATAAAATTACTCAATAAATATTGGAATATAAAAAAATATAAAACGATGAATACTGACAAACGATACGTGTTTTATTATACAAATTTCCGGATAATGATCGATTACTCGTACTTCGGTGGACTCTTCTCACTCCACGCTCCATTATGTGATATATTATTGTGTCTTGATATCCTACCTCAATCTTGCTTAAATTATTCTGTTCTAATTAATATAATATTACGGAGTTTGCAAACGTCCTTACTACTGGTGTGACTGATTTAATACCGTGTTAATGGGCTAACTTCGTCAAATTTAATCTTAAAATTAGGCCATTCGTGTTTATAATCACGAATAGCTCGATCATCTACGTGAAATTCTGTGCTGTATTTGAACATTTACTTTAACTATTTCTTTGAATAAAAAACGATGAGAGAGAACATTTACCAGGTGGTAATTTATACATTTCACTATAACAAGGGGGACGACATAATGTAATTGTATGTCAAGGCGATGTGGATATTGTACTCGCATCCTTGTGTTATAAATACGCATTAAGATAAATCCTTTTTAAACGGTACCCAACAAGATTGACCTATAATGTGTAAAAATTAATGAAAATAATTTAATTAATTGCTTTTTATTTTTTAAACATTATTAGGGGTAAAACCTTGCCTAGCATAGTATTAACCTTTGTTCAAATTAGGCAATTATTCGTGGCTATTGCTTAAATAATGTAGATTAGATAATATTATAGTTAAACGTTTTGTCAATAGTTGGCATTTTATTTATAAATAAAATTGTAATTCAAACTGTTTCATATATAGAAACATGATATTAGTTACATTTATCAAGTAATTATTCTCATTGCAATATTCCATATGACTAGAATGTTTATCAAACGTTTACATAAACTTTTATATACAATAATACGTCGTTAGTCGGTTATTGTTTGAATTTTGCACATATATATTAAAATAAATACGGGCATAACAGTACATAAAATAAAATATAAGAAGAAAAGTTCGTCTGAATATAAAGTAAAATGAGGAACTAGTTACATTTAAGTTTCATGATAGTACTTGTCTATACTTACCGGCTCACTAGTTTTTACTCATTCAAAGGAGAAACGAATTGATCGCTTTAATCAGAACTCAAGCTGAAGACGTCATCAGACACTTCGTTACCGAAACGACCAGTAATTTTCTTCAGCTGACCGAGTGTGTTTTCGAACATTTTCAGCGCAATTATCTTTTCAGTTTCTTCGACCACAGTTGAGTATCCACTTTCATATTATATTATCAATGTGGAAAATATCAAACTTTATTTTTACAAAACAGTAATTAAGTGATTAAGATTTATAAATACATACTATATTGCTATTGTTCTTACAAAAATTAGTTTGGATATGTTAATTGGAACTCTTGTATTTTTATAAAATTAGTGTAGTTATATGTAAAGTTTTTTATTTTTTTTAATACATTCTATAAAAATACAGCCGAAACTTTTCTTATATACATTCATATAAGTTGTGGATGTCTTAGAAGTGAATTCGCCCGTGTCTGTGGGTTTGGTATTTTTTTATTTAATGTAATAAGATTAATCCCGCTCAGTTACTATGTTTCGGGTCCATCGTCTTGGGGAATAAAATTTCTTTGAAACGTTACTGCCCTCTCTTTCTCCCCTTAAGGGTTGGAATTTCAAAAACTCTTTCTTACCGGATATCTACACATCACAAAGTAACACACCCTCCAAATTACATGTCTCTAAGACCTGCGATTTAGGCCATGCGTTGATTATAAGACAGACCGTGTATTTTTTTTATCGGTTACGGGCTAGCACTTGACCTTGATTTCATTTGATTCTAAGTAAGTTCTAAGTGTTCGCATTGTGTTGGCATTAAGGTTATTAAAGATTTTACTAGTGATAGATATATTATATGTAATGTTCATGGTTGCAAGTTTAAAAACAAGCAGCGAAGTCTTAAACGATAAAAATTTACTACAGTGTTACACGTTTGTATTATATACAAACTTGCGAACGCTGCTCTACCCTTTGATGAATAATGAGAGAAACGCCACACCGTTGTTATGTACATTAAAATTAAGATAAATGTTTTTAGCTTTCTCCAATCTTCCGTGACAAATTATTAACATGAAGAAATGGAATACAAAGTAATTCATTCTTTCACTTAACCATAAAGTCAAGTTCAAAACAAATCATGAAATAAATCGATTCATCACTTTTTTACAGATTATGGACTAGCACCTGGCCTCGATATTATCTAATGTTAATTTACAATGAGAACGTAGATGGAGAAGCATGGTCGCTCAGAAAACGTCTGGCTCTCACATGTGTGTTTATCGGAATATAGTAATGCTGTTATGGCGGCAGATTGACAATGAGGGTGGTAGCTAGCTAAGCGGGTTTGAAAAACCCTGCACCATCTGGACACCGCTACTTGTGTAGCCCGGGAATTACACTCAGGACCTCCGCGTTATAAGGCAAGCGGGTAAACCACTGCGCCACGGAGGCAGACGGAACTTTTAATTTTATAAGACTAGATAGATGAAGCAACTATTAATGTATGTAATTAGTTAAATTATATTTTTAAACTTCATCATTTGGGAATATTTATGGTTATAATGTAGGCTCTTACTTATGCAGAATAATCAGTTTCTTTGTTGCAGTTTTTTACATAATAATTTCCTATGTTTTAGAATTTTTAGAATAGTTTTGAGATTAAGTTTTAATTAATTTTAACAATAATTAATATTGCAACAGTTAAACAAGTTTTGTTCAGTAGAGCATTGAAACGTTGTCCTAAATGAAGTAAGTTAATTATTACTTTATTTAAAATTGTATTAAAAATGAATTGAAGTGAAATTTAACAAAATACAGGACACTATGAACAGCTTATTATTGTTTGTATATAGTGATCATTCCAGTGATATATCATGTTACAATCTTCCCATGGGACACAAAGCCGTATGATGTAAATCATTTCATTCATGATATTCCAGTAAATCCAATTAGAATTAAATAGGATTATATTGATAGAATCTCTCTATACGGTTTAATTGCTAATCTTTGCCAATTTGCTTAATTACTATAGTAGCTTTCATAGTGTGCAGTGTGGTGATGACATATTTCAGTTTTCTTGCGCTATAACTTGTATTCGGATTTGAATTCTAGTATCTTGCGTTTCAACTCAAAATACTAAGGTTTCGTATAATATAGAGACTAATCACCATTTGTGAAATTCCTCTTTATCTCATTACTTAGTTAAATAAGAAAGATTTTTTTTAACGATTATATCCATATGCTACGTTAGTGGCGTGAAAGTTTGTAAAATTATACAATTTGTAAGATCCCTACACTAAAGCTAAGATTATATACTTTATAAAACTAAAATTTACTGACATTACCGCGTTGATAGTTTGTCACGAAATTCCAAGTAGATATAACTATTTTAATATAAATCAGTTACTTTTGCTACCTATCAAATTGTAAACCTAATCACAATATTTAAGATTAACAATATGATCTAATGTTTAGTAGGACAATTCTAGTATTTGTTACTCTATGTATCATAGATTTTTATGATACATAGAGTAACAAATGTGCGATTTTTAATTATATAATTACCTTTTACTTACATTTACTTGTATAAAGCTTATCCTTCTTTGTTATACATAAGTTACACTTTAATTTCAAAAGAAGCAATCGGCTTCAGGTCTCTAAAGAAATTAAAAAGGGTAAAGTTAAAAGTAACGAATCTACTTAGTCCCCATCTATCGTAGTAACCCAGTTACGTTCGTTACATTGATCGAGTTCTTTTTATAAAAGACGCAAACTTATCGTTTTAATCAGGACGCGGGCGAAGAGCGTCATCAGGCACCTCGTTAACGAAATGATCAGTGAATTTTTCTTCGCTGACCGGATGAAATTTCGAGAACTTTCTGTAACTATCCTCCTATTGAAATTCGTCTATGTTCACGGAAATTTTTAACGATTCAGCTAACGAGATTAGCAAGCTTAGGTCAGTTTTTTTCTGAATAGAGTATACATTTATGAAAACCTTTATTTTTTCTTCATATGTTGGTTATGGTAAAAACTTTATCGTTCAAATACCTATAATCGCATTAAATTGTAAGATTCAGTAGATGTGTTTTAATCGTATAAATTTATTCATTTTTATTTATTTAGTTATATAATGTAACGATTATGTTTACAGTTATATATATATATATATATACATACATTTGTAGGTAATAAATGTTCCAAATTTATATTAAAAAACTGATATTTACTCGTAATTGCATACCAAGGGTAACGTACGATGTTCTGCATATGGAAATTAATACCTGTTTATATGTTAATACGGGGAGCAGAGCGAAACATGGATCTAATCAAATTTTGTTAAATTTTCTACTTTGAAACTGAAATTTACCTGTAGTTAAGAAAACAATATATAATTAATAAAGGTTTGTCGTATTGTAATATAATTGAGTAAATAATTTTTCATAATATGCGTCATCCTGAAAATAGTAATTAATTTAAAATATGTTTAATTTTAGAAGAAGAATTATTGGTTATATTAGAAATTTAACTGATACGCCGAATAATTGACTGCTAAATATTTATAATCAATATATTACATTTCAGCAAGTTCAAATTTTTCGGTATATTTGGATCATTTTTGTTGAAGTTATTTTATTATTTTATGTAATACCTTTGGTTAGTTCACTTACTTTTTCTTAGTGAAAAGTATATATATGGTCTTTGCTGTCCAATTAAAACAACATTTATCTTTAATCAATAGAAGGCCTTTCGCGATAGAGGTGTAATTAAAAACACTCGTATGGTACGTACCAAGATCAACGGTAAAAGAAACAAAGTACCGCATTTTATTATACCTGAAAAATTTGTAAAAATCTACTTCTTCCAGCTTTTTTTTCTATATCACTAAGGTAACATACAACTTTATGCCTCGTCTGAGGTTGAGCGGTTACCGTACCTTATGGAAGCTTCTTTTAATATTTCTATAAAATTTTAAGTACTTAATTCTTCTACAATATTATAAAAAAGTATGGATTAATTATATAAAAATAATACATGGCTAGACTTCCGACTTAAAAACAGCATCATCTGTTGGCAAATATTGTACCTAATATTTTTATTTTCGTAGTTATAAAGACCGCTAGATGGCAGGGTGGCAGTTAACAATATAGTGTATGTGTTAAATGCTAGATGGCGCTATTAAGTTATAATTATTTTATCATAACTAGTTGTGGTTCGCCTTGCAACTAGTAAATTGATTGGTGTAATAAATGGTGCTATTTTATGAGTTGAGATAAAAATTAAAAACGCATAATCTTGCATCTACTTCCAAGTTCTAAGTTGCAACGTATATAACATGGTCATGTGCGCGTGTAATCGAATTTATGTTAAGAATTAAATAAAAAAAAATACAGCGAATAATTATTGTTGGCGAGAGGTTAATTTAGACTTGGAGTAGAGTTTACACGTTTTGAGTATTTACGTGTTTTAAATCTTTAATCAGTCATCTTTATTTATTTAGATGATTACCATGATTTTTACGATAAAGCGACGAGACGTGATAAACACTGGGTAGTGGAATTACTTCTAACTAGAACTTATTCTTTAAAAAAAAAAATAATATGAATATGTCTGATAGATTCAACATTTTACAAATTGAGTTAGGTAAAAGCTTAGACATTGGTATGATACTGCGATAATTTTATTATTCCCGACATTTTACTTTTACTTACATATTCATATGAAACAATAATTCTGATAAGAGTTTTCGATGAAGTGTTTATACTAAACGGGCAATGATTTGAGTTCGAGAATCTTGTCCGGATGACATTTAGCTGTAAAGCTCCTCTTTGACATTTGTTCTGAATATCGGTCCTTGTGGGGGAAACTTTTCAAAATTGGAATTCCAAAGTTCGAAACGACGTGCGGGGTGCTTCTCGTGGCGTACACGTTCCATGTCTCAAAGGAAATTCGGTTGCGGGCCATGTTCACGTGTGACTTAAATTATGTACTTTGGCGCAGATTATTAAATTTACCGCGCGTGTAATTGATAAATACTTTTTAAGAAAACGATTTCTTCTTTTACAAATTTTTATTTGATAATTTTTTTTAATATATTATATACATTATATATAGTAAACTAATGAGTTTACTATTATTGGTGGTAAGTATTTTCTTCTAAAAATATTAATTTGAATATGAAATTGAGTTATTTTTCCTAATAATAATTCCGCTATATACACAACGTATTTAGTGATAAGCATAAAAATGCGGAGGTTGCACCTGTTAACATAAAGATCGCAGCACACGACTTGTGACTTAACTTTATTATTTTTTAGTGTATCACAATTTTGGTGAGAGAAATCTACTTTTAACAAATTGATTTAACTTATTGCAATGTCTTTCCACCCGGACTGGGTAAGTAGTGCTGACCATTATCTAATACTTTTTTTATGATCCATCTGTTTATTTTATACCCTAATGTGAATACCCTGCGTATATACGCTTTATGTGTAGTCATCATAAACTTCATGCATAATATAGTTAAACATCAGATTTACTTAACAAGCTTAGAAAAAATAGACTAAACCATAACATAAAAAGATGTTAATAACGGTGTCGCCACGAGCCTTTCCGCAGACTACCCGACGATATTTTGCAGCGCAGGTTTCAAATGGGCGACGTAAATGGCCCTTATCACGAAGCCGGCGCAATCGCCTATTATATACGTCAGCGACCTCGCGCGTCCATATTTAGTTAGGTATTGTAAGCAGACCGCAATTTGAAAATTCAAATTTTCTCGGTATTGTAAATAGTTTGAATATTTTATAATCAAAAGTTATTTGCTAAAAGTTTGTTTCCTGTGATTTAAACACTTTTTCTTATTTCACATTTGTAATCTAAGGAACTTATATTGGTTAGTATTATTCATTGCCGTTTTACTGTGACATAAATAGAAAATGAAAAATAAATTTGAATTAAATAGCGGTGATGCTGCTTTGAATAAATTAGACAGAAAAAACTTTATTAAATTGATAAGACTGCTTCCGTGACGCAGTGGATTACCTTGTATCGCAGAGGTCTCGGGTTCGATTCCTGAGCCACAGAAGTAATGGAGTCCGGATGGTGGTAGGGTTTTTCAAACCCGAGTGGCTACCTATCTCCCTCAATGTCAATCTGCCGCCATAACAGCACTGTTATGTTCCGGAAATCATACATGTGAGAGCCAAATGTATTCTTGACGAACACGCTTCACCATCTACGGCCTCATTGTAAATTAACATTGAATGTCATCGAGGCCAAGTATTAGCCCATAACCTATAAAAAAATTATGTATTGATTTATTTGATGATTTGTTTTGAACTTAACTTTATAGTCCAGTAAAAGAAAAGAATTAACTATTTTTTTTAACTGTATTCTAGTTCTTCGCGTTAATAATGCGCCATCCAAGATTGGAGAAAACTAAAAACATTGATCTTAATTTTAATGTACATAACAACGCTGTAGCGTTCCTCTCATCATTCATCAAAGGGTCGAGTAGCGTTCACGAGTTAGTACATATGTGATACAAACGTGTAACACTGTAGTAAATTTTATCATTACGATTTCGCTGCTTGTATTTAAACTCGCAACCTTTGTATTTAAACAACATTACTCATAAAATATTTATCACTAATAAAATCTTTAATGACCTTAATGCCTACGAGCAACTTATATTAGATATTAAAATATTTATATTGTTTTTATGGGTAAATCTTTTACAAATCACTATTCTTATATACATTGTTGATATTTTAAAATTTATTAGGAATCCAGTGTAAGATGACTAGACCAACGGCAACTAAGCTTTCCTTACTATAAAGCGCGAGCTTTATTGGACAGTTGAAACGAGTCTAAAGTTGCATTGCGGCGGATTAAGTGCAACCCAATTAACTGGCGCGGCGTCCACGCCTGCCTCGGCTCGATATCAGATTAGCTGCTCACCGTATTACATTAGTGGACGTCATAGTGCGCTTAAATACCGTCTTCTGCGTCCATCCAATTATAGCTGCATGGCACTCAATAGTCACGCAGATTAGATTCGGAACACGGAGCTCCCCGCACGCGGGTGTGAGTGTGTGTGTGTGTTCGTGTGTGCGTGAGTGCGTGCTTGTGAATACTTCGATAATGATGTGCAGTCGACAACACTAATTAACATTCCAACCGCAAATACCACACGTTTTGTTGATATACATTATTCAGTGTCGTATGGATATCGCATGTATCGAAACTTATATACTTATATAAATGAATGATATCTGTCTCGACGCTATATTTTTTAAAATACAATTACCGGCTTTAGTGAAGTACGGTTAAAGGTTAATTTAGGAGTGTGGACATTGGTGAACTTGGATAACGCTTTGAAGAAGAATAATGTTTATATTTTTTATCGGTAATGACCCCACACTTGACCTTTTCCATTTCTCCTGATATTAAGTGACATTGAGGTAATGGTGACGTGCTCGCCCAGAATATCTCTGGTTCTTAAATGATGACTGCCGGAACACAGCAATGCTAATGTTAGGGCGGTAGCTAGCCATGCGGTTTAAAAAATCCCTGCCACCATTGTCTTACTGCTTCTGTGGCCTGGGATACCTCAAACCTTTGTGTTACAAAGCAAGTTGGTATATTACTACGTCACGGAGGCAATAAAAATCCTATTAGGAGCATATAAACATTACCCTATAAAACATTAGCAATTTCGCAACGGGATTTATTTTTGTTGTCATTTATTTCTCCGCTTTTTGCCCTATAAAGAGGTCCTTGATGCATGAAGACACACACATCAAAAAAGTCTAAGCAACACATACTATTTCAATTTATTAATCAGTTATTATATCATTTCTTACTTCTTTCATTATCATTTGTTTTTTGATCTAGAGGACATATTGGCTGGTTGTAAAAAAAAAAAGCGAGTATCATTTGTTTTTTTTTTTTTAACAAATTAAAAAGCGAATGCATTTGTTAGAATTTTATAGCGTTTTGTTTGCTTATTAAAATTTAGTATTATTTATTAATTTTATTTTTTA
>DWQX01006130.1:0-11829 GCA_018245475.1 Pharmacophagus antenor | reverse complement strand
ATGGTGCAGAGCATTTGCGTTTTTCAACTACTAGTGTTTGTTGGACTTCAAAATATTGTGTGGAAATAGATTCTGGTATATTGTGGAGCAGGGATTCCCAAAGTGGTCGATATCGATCTATCTCTGCTTCTATTGACCTAAGACAGAATGAAAAATAACAATCAGTAGCAGCTGTTTTACGTTAGCGGACCATTATGAATGTGAGGGTTGATCATAAAAGTAGGTAATTTGGCCGTGGGGGTCTGAGGTAATAGTTCATTTTGGAAGAAGGGGTCACTTGTCCAAAATAGTTTGGGGATCCCTGTGATAGACCATTTGTGTAGATTTAGAAGGACCTTAAATTTATGCCAACAATCAATAGTTACTATGTGGTTATTGCAAAATTACTAAGATATTGAAACTTTCTAAGTCTCAATACGGTGTTGTCAATATCTTAAGACGTTACATTTTTATAATCAGAAAATGACATGCGTTTACCATTCAGTGAACATCTTGATAAACTCAACAATTTGTTGTATAAAAAATTATCCATCTGTGGCGGAACTGCAACCTCTTTTTTTTAGACATTATGCGTTGGCCTGGTTGCCAGGGAGATATTACAATGATTAAAAATTATCAAGAAGAAAAGATGTAGGATTTTGTTTTTATATTAATATCTAATATTCTAATTTTATATTCGGTTGTATATATATTTGTAAATTATAAAGAAAAGCTATAAATAGAGAAGTCAAATATTTTCATCATTCATCACAGCCACTGACCGCCACACATTCTTTTTCACTTTGCGTTGAATTACTAAGGAAAAAATATGTAATTGAAAATATCAATATTAATTCATCTAGAAGACTGCCACTATCAAAATAATATTTATCTGAGATCAAAGTTCTACGTAGAATTATCAGGTTCTTATTTTTCGATTATTTATTTCTTATCCTCTGAAATTAATAATTGTTTCAGGATCCGCAATCTTTATTGCGTCTCGCCAATTTGTATCTAGACTAATTTCATTTTTATTTAATCATTTTGGCGTGTCGCCGAGGGAAAGGGCAAAACGAGAACAAACGAGAATGTCGCGTCCCGTTTACGTAAACTCGATTTTGTTTATGGGTATTTTATGTCTGCCATACCTTGTACTTTACCGAAGACAGTGTTAATTGCGATTGATTCAATTAAATGGAGCAATGCCAAGGGAATAAAAGCTTTATTCGGTTTAACATTGGACGAATCTAAATCGAGAATCGCTGTCCAAATTGCCTTTATCATTAACCGTTGTTAATTGAACACACATTAGAGAGTTGGCAAAACTGATTTTAGAGTAGAAGCATGCTTGTGTTTATTATCGGAATGAATATATGTATGCAAGTGTGCTTCTTCTCTCAAATATATATAGGCGAGAAATTCGTCGAAATATAAATTAATGTAAATGTAGTTGTTAAGCAGAAATCGTCTCTGGATTTTTTTTTGACACATCCACTTAACGTCATGAAATTGTTGATATGAGAATAATCATTTTCGCCATTATCCGTGAGCCTGATTCCTGCGAAAGCGTAGTAAAAAGACAAATGAGTTATAATATCGGATCACTATCGCCGGCTTCCTTCCACCTAACGTTTTTGCAATACGGACAGGTAAAACTGGTGGGCACCTAGAGACTGGACGCGTTCCCGTCTATATATCGTCAAAAGAAACGGAGCGCGTTAGGTGCGTCATGAGAAAGTCTTCTCGGAATGCATCGGTTGCCGTAAGCGACGAAGCGAAGCGTGCCTATGGAAACTTCGATTTCCGACGCCCCGGTGCACACGACATAGTTTTGATTCTATATTAGGGCGGCGGGTGTTGACGGGCTGCATGTTGCGGCCAGCGCTGGTGCTGTTGCGGAGATGTGCGAAAACGTTCCCGCGGCACTACCGTAAAGCGCCGAAGATGGCACATCGTGGGGGATTTGGTCGGTGCAAGTCCGACGTCGTGTGATTTCGCCACCGCGAAGGCAGATATGCGAAGGCATTGCGCCCACGTAAAAAAAAAGGGCGGCGGGAGTCGCGTACGGTGGATGGCATTGGTGAAAGCCTTTGTCCAGCAATCGACTGATACTGTCTGACAATGTTTATTGTAATAAAATTTTGCGGTTTGCAATTCACACATGATTGGATTTTAAAAAAATACTTTCACTTGACAGGATTTGTCATTGCATTCACGAGGAACTCGTACCACTTTCTAAACATGTTATTCTACTCATTAGTATTTTATTATACGGGGTTTTCATTTGAATCGTAACATGATTTTCATTGCAATAGATTTCTGCAACATTTTCATACTTTTCTTAATTAGATTTGATTATTACGTAAATCCTGAATGATTTTTAATATACTACGGTAATTTTAATCGCTACTTAAATTTTGTATCTGCATCGTTTTTTCAAAAAGTTGGCTATTTTTTATTTCAATGTTTCATTTTTATTATAAATGTCTCATCTATATGTGTATTACCCCTCTCTCTCTCTCTCTCATCTTTATTTATATTATTATAATTTTATCTTTTCATTCTCTATTATTTTTTTTATGCACCCCATATTTATATTCATCTCTGCTCAACCCTAAGGTAGACTGGCAGAGAACGCCATTTGGCATTAAGTCCACCTTATGTACACATTACTGCATTAAAGCTTTAAATAAATAAAAAAAATAATTATAAATCGCCATTATCTCCAATGCGAAAGTTCGTTGGAAGTGTGTATTCTCTAATCTGCTCCATTCGCGACAGACAACTTAGCGACGGTAGAAATAACGAGATGAAACGCTCCTCACTTCCACCAATCGGTCTAACTTAGAAGCAGCGATTGCATGTCTGTAATAAGACGCGTGAGATAATGTGATGTCTACACATACAGACACACGCACACACACACACACACACACGCACTCATTTGTTTTGTACTCGATGCAGTGGATAAACAATGAAACCGTTTATAATTAGTTGTCGCGTCTTTCAACATCAGACGAACTAAAGATCAAGTAGGTCTCTTATGACGGATATATTCTTCTCTTATTTCTGCCTTCCAACTGTTGTTAGCAAAAAGTAATTATCGAGTTTCCTTTTCCTTTAATAAGGAACGTTGCCAATGGGCGGTACTAGATCCGTTGTAATTGCTGTTTGAATTTTGCCTTATAACTCAGAGATGTGTGAGTTAAATTTCTATTGAATTTGGGATGTTATCGAAGAAAATGTAAGTAAATCGATCGACATGTTTGAAGAATAGAAAGCGGTAGATTGTGGTCTTTTCAGTCTTCTTATAAGACGAAGCTCTTAGCCTGTGCAGTGCAAACAACATCGTGTTGTTTATGTTATATACATTAAGTTATGTGTGTTATCTATAATTTCATGTATCAAGACAATGAGTGTATTTAAAATAGGAAGTCTAAACAAATGCAGATCCTAGATTCCTATCTGGAATCTTCATTGTTATAACCAGGTGCATGAGTTACCGCCGTATGAAAGACTACATCCTCTGGCATATATTTAGTATATAAAAAAAAAGATGTTCCAAACTATTTGGTGACTGTTTGGTTCAGATTAAGTTTTTTAATCGATTGCAATAGTAACATACATTAAGCATGGCGATGAGAATTATTGAAAAAGATTCTAGAATCTAAATATGTATGTGTTTCATTTGCTTTGCAGATTGGTTTATTTCATTTCAATAATTAAATGTTTATTCACTAACCATACGGCAAATTCAGAATGTCTCAGTACCGTTTTGATTCACTGAAATGTTAATATCCGACATAAAATTATTTATTGAATAATTAAATATTGGTTGGTTGACTGGAAAACAATTCAGCCAGTTTGGTATAATCTGACATTTTATCAATTGAAGGCTAAGTGCCGCTTCAATGGAAATCTTTTGTCGTCTAAGAGTTAACACTACCACGTATTCACCTGATTTTAAGTGATAATGAGGCTATCGATGGTGGAGCGCGCCCGGAATACTTTTGACTGTTAATTTCGAAATACTCCTTCCACCGTCTAGATTTTGTTCACATTGTCCAGGAATCAAAAGCCGGGATCGTGGTGTCACAAGGTAAACTTTAAAGCACTAGTACTATGAAGGCAGTTACATTAAGATGTACCAATGTATGTTACAAAATGAAAATATTGTCCACTATATATTTTCATTTCAGTAAATTTACACCAACCAATTTTTCGGGCTCTAAAGCCGCCCGCTTCATCTCGCGAAGGGTCCCATCTTATTTACCATTGCGGTGCCCAAGAGGACACGGCGGACCACACTCTCGCCGAGTGCCCAGCGTGGGCGCACGACTGACCGCAGTAGTCGGCGTGGACTTATCGCTGCCGGCAGTTGTGGTGGCGATGCTTGGAGGCGAGAGAGAGTGGAAAGCGGTGGCAGCCTTCTGCGAGGCGGTGCTGGGGCACGCGAGGTGGACGCCCAGGCCGACCCCATGCGCCGCAAATGGTTGGGGCGAAGGCATAGGGACAACGCCCGTTACCTTCCCTCGTAACAGGTACCTCAGGGCGGCAGACAGTGGGGACTGTTTGCCGCTTGTTGAAGAGGTCCCCGAGGTTGCAGCGGCACGTCACCTGTTCTGGCGTGCCGCCTTGGGAGCATCGAGGAGTCCGGATGCGGACGGGTCGTCATGCGGCGGTACGGAAGACGCGTATCAGCGTTCCCGTGACGCCGCGACTCGGCGACTCGGCGTAACACCGTGGTGGTTTTAGCGGGTAGGATGCCCTTTTCAGGGCTGGAGTCCCACACAGGCCCTTCCTTCCCCAGGGGGGCATCGCGTGTAAATGCGTTTCGACCACGTAAAAAAAAAAGGGTCCCATCTTATTTAGCACGCACTCGGTTCTCGTGTTATGAAACAAAGTATAAAAGCAATCTCACCGCTGACACACTAAGTGTAAATATGCTTAAACAGTTGATTCGTTTGTTTAGGCCGCGCTGACCTAAATGCCGACACCGCGACCAATTTATCATGACACCTGACACAATTAAGTAATTCAGACACGACGGGTCGTGTTAAAATGTAATTTACGTCAGACGTTTCTAGAGCTACAGAACGTACGGAGGCCGTTGTAAATGGAGTTCAACTGTGTTTCGTTACGAAGCGAATTTGAATAAAACACACGAGTGCCGAAATAGAAGGCGTGAAAGATTAGTTGTAAAATGTGGCCGCTCGCAGTGTTGTCATAAGGCATAGTAAATGTTTGCTTTCGGCATTATATAGCTAAGTGATTATGGGAAATCACTTACGTAAGAATTACACAGTTACTAATAACAATATTTGCCTTTAGTTGCGTGCAGTTTTGTTAAGTGTACACGGACAGTGTGTAATTTCTGATATTGTTTCAATTAGAGTCTTAAAGTCTAAAATGATATTTAAGCCAATTGGGCAAATAATAAAATATTGTTACTTCCGAGGTGCAATGTTTATCGATTACCTTGTAACTTGAAAGTCCCGGTTTCGATTCTCGATGGCGGTGGGATCTGATTGGCGGTAGGGTTGCCGGTCCAAATCTTAAAAAAGGTCACGCTATTACCCTTGAAAGTGAATGTTTAATAGTTCTTAAATTGTTTCCACAACAGTCCCGTGAATAATGAATTATATCAATTAATTCCGTGGAGCGAATTTTTTAATATGAAAGTTTCTAGTTGGATATTTGGGCTTCATAAGAAGTGGACTTTGGATTGTGTTTTCCTGTAAAATCTCGGCCACTAACCTCAATGTCTATCTGCCGCCATAACAGCATTGCTCAATTCCTGAAGTTACACAGTAGTTGGAAGTATTCTAAGCTTCTAGCCTTCACTATCTTCTACCTCATTTTCACTTAACATCGAGTGGGCTCGAAGTGAAGTTAACCCATAAAAAAAATAAACCTATCTTCATATAGACACCAGTTGTGAAGCACCGTGAGAAAACTTAAGTATCTGGCGGAACGATTTACCTAGCACTTTAGATTTACAAAAAAAAGCTGTTCGGGCCGTAACTCACGATCTCGTTGCATTTCCGCGTGCTGCACGAGTTGTCGTAATCGTTCACGGGGATGTGAAAAGAAAAAAAAAAACAAGAGCGACCGCAAAAACCGGCCGCTGGCGCCGCCGGTGGCGAAAGAAAAAATGTAAATAAAGCGACGTTATTATGAATCTCGCGTATCTCGGGAACCGGATTCGGGGAGGACGGTAATAATTCTCAATGATGGGAGGTCGGATTAACACTCGATACGCTGCAGTTACTTTCGATAGTTTGGACTTAGATTTTTGTGAGTATTTTTACACTTTTGGCGGATCGAGACCGTTGGAGAGATATTTAGGTCTCACTTCAGTTTTAAACAGTAGCGTGCAAACGGTAGACCGACGCTTTACCTCGATTTCACGTGATGTTAAGTGACAAAGAGGCCGTAGATGGGTAAGCGCGCTCGCCCAGTGTACTCTGGTTCACAAGTGTACGATTACTGGAATAAAGAAATGCTGTTACGGCGGCAGGTTGACATTGAGAAATTGGAACTGAACCCGATGTCTGTTTTATGAACTGTAAACTACTGCGGCATAGAGATAGATAGTTTTAATATCTTACATCTTAAAGCGGAGATCACGGAATTTAGTAGTGCATAAACATGTTAACACTACATTTACGGGATCCGTCATTTCGACAGAACTAGTAGTATCTAAAAAAGTTCTGTGCATTGACCAACAATGTGCCAACCAAACATGCGTTCGACTTTTGAATATTTTTTTTAACGTTTTTAGCAACAATGCTTTATATTTTTTTTTCTGCTAAACAGGTAATATGTTAATACAATCATTCAGCAAGTTACCGCAGGCGCGGAAAAAAAAAATGTCCGTAAATCTAGTCTTATCTACCACGTAATATTTACGAATTTAGAATCCATTCTATACGTACATAAACTAGCGATTTCTACTATGATTTGTTTAATCGTAATCGAGGTCAATGTCCTCTACATTTTGAATGAATCCTCGTTCGTTTTTTTTTTTTCAATTCGGCGCTTTTTAACGTTCGAGTGTTTGTTTAATGGATGGCTTTTTGCATAAACGTTGAGTATAATATAAATTACCCATAATGGAACTGACAATGATCTCGTATAATTATGATAACCGTAATTATTATTAATACCGGGTTTGGTTCGAGGCAAAGTACCGTTTGTATGCTGCCCAACTTCCATTGGCCGATTTAATGACTATTAAAAATGTAAACTTTTTCGTGTCTATATCGCGTAAATGTTCACCAGGCACGGGGCCTGTCCGCCTGCCGACCGCGGCCGATGCGACTCGCGCCGAAACATCAGGGAATATTAGGTATCGTACCTAGTGAAGTTTAACGGGATGTAGACGCGAAAAAGATTAAATCTATTTATATATATTGCATGTATTTTTTTTAAATATAATGTTAAAAAGAAATGTTTAAAATATAATCAAATATAGGTTCTAAGTGTGATAAAAAAAAAACATTTAAACGCTTGACTTCTATACTGTAAAAACAAAAACGAAAGTTTATATAAAACGTCTATTTTTTGTATAAAAACTATTATTTAAGATGTCATAATGTGTTTAAATATTAAGAATATCGTTCGCGATTATCCTACAATATGTCACAGATAATACAAACTGTATTATAACACGTCAATATCGATATTATAATGTGAAATCGTTATTACAATCGATCAAATAAATTGAGATATACATCTCGGGCCACGACACCACCAGTTGGTGTAGTTTCTTTGTGGAATACGTTTAACAACGGCGAACGCTCGTGCGAACGGGCAAACGAATAATTGAACGAACGAATGTATGATCGAACGAACGTACGATTGAAAAAAGAATGAATTAATAATAAATATTCGGTGATCGTGGAATTTTTTTTACAAGAATATTGTGTTTATGAATATGTTTAATTTTTATATTTTCATTAAAGCTTCGTTACGTGTGAAAGGCATTTGTTAAAAAAATAATGGTATGTTTTAGAGAAATTCCATTTATTTTTATAAAGAATTTTATCAAATTATTCATCTCATGACGGCTTCATTGTTTACATTGTCCTTCTCATATGACATATTTTTTCAATTAAAATATTTCCTTCACTAGTAGTTTATTATAACACTTATTAAAAATTAAAACCTCCAATATTATATTGGCCGCAAATAGGTGCCGTAAAATTAAAAACACAAAAATTGTAAAAAAAAAAATAAAAAAAATTGAAAATGGAACGAACGTCCGTTCGCTGTTCGGGCATTCGTCGGGCGTCGTTCACGAAACGTACCCGATGAGAACCATTTAAGGCAGCTTGCGTTACAAGGGCCCGCTCGGTGATCGTGTAGGTCAGGAACTGCGATTTGTTGTGAGATAAATCACCGCATTTAGCGTGATGATCGACGACGCAACTTAATTTTATTATGAACGTTGAGAAGTTATTGAATTACGTTGTCGAATTGTACATCAGCCGTCACTGTTTTCTTTTTGATAATCCTGCACAGATTTGAATTAAGAATGGGATTTATTTCTTTATATAGCGAATGTAAATTAACAATTCAGCTGAACATACCGATATCACCCTTTTACTTATAGACAAAAAAATAATTGGAAAATCTTTTATACTTTAATTTAATATTATATGTCAATTAAGGTCCATAAAAAACTGGGACGGACTGGATGAGAGAAACGCAGAGCCGTTCGTCGTGGCGATCCTTGGGGGAGGCCTTTGTCCTGCTGTAGACGTGTCTCGGCCGATATGATGAAGGTCGATAAAATACGCTTATGATTTGTCAGATATATATTAATATAAAAATCAAATATTACAATTAGTGAGGTTTTTAATATAATTTTATAATTATTGACAATACATATATTCCGTACGCAGAAATGGCTGCTACATTAATTTATATTTACTTGTTTCTGTATTTATTATACACGAATGAATACCCTATGAAAACTACAATGTGGTGGTTTATCACATTTGTTCATAGCCTTAGATAGTGCTCTAGTTTTTTATCGATTCTCGAGCTAACACTTGGTGTCGATATTACCTGATGTTAAGTGACAATGTGGCCGTAGTTTGTGAAGCCTCCACAATCTCTCTTACGTGCACGACTGCCGGAACATAGCAAGGCTGTTATGGCGTCAGATTAATATTGTCGGTCAAAGCTAGCGAGGCGGGTTCGAAAAACTATCAGCATGCAGGCCCGGGTATCGATCCTGCGACCTCCGCGCTAAACCAATCAAAGTTCCCGCTATTAAAAACCTACACTAGTAATTACACTATCTTTACTACAATTTGCAGTAGTAATTACTTTAACCCCGTACGGCACTATTCGGCGACTTGATAAATGAATATCATTTAATCACAAACACTAGATAATTTCACTCAATTGGTATTATAAATTTCACATAAAATATCGTCCCATTACAATGCCTTTCAAATAGATTCGATTAAGCTATCCGCAGAGGTATGGTTATGGTTGTCAAGCTTCTAGGTCTATGGATTTCGGATACGGATATAAATTTGAAATCCTTTCGGATATCACAACATGCGATATATATATATTCCTCTCTTATATGTTAAATATTATAGTTGTATAACACTCTAGCAATGTTTCGAAAAGCTCGCTTATGTAAGTTCGTAACAGCTTTCGTTATTAAAGTTTATTTTGATGGCATGTATGCGTTATTAAATAGTTATGAGAATAATAAATTTACAATATATATAGTTATGATTCAACTGTTATAAATAAAGGTTTTTTTATCATTATAATTTCTTTAAAACAATACAAACTTTTCGTATATGTTAATATAATTGAATGAATTATTTATTGTACTACTCTGATACAGAGGAAGTGGGGTAGGGCCTGGTCACCTGTGACACAGGTGAAGAACCATTAAAAGCGCCAGTTCCCAAAAAACTAATAAAGATATTTTTTGATCTTTATTTATATGAATATAACTTAACTCTTAACACTAGATGCACCGACACATTTTCATGGTTTTCTTTTCGGGTCTGTAGTAATTTTGCGCATTATTGTATTCTTATTTTTTCTGTTTTTGCAATAAACTGTATAGAGCAATGTTGCCAGGTGTAGGATAAAAAATGAAAAATTGATGCATATGCGCATATCGAGGTTTTAATTTTTATTATTTATTAGATCTAGTGTTAAAATAATTTTACTTAGGCATAATTTTGTTTCACATATAATTACGTAGCGGATAACACTTGAATTTATTTAAAGTACTAAAACTATTGAACAAATGTCGAATTGGGAAGATCGTATATATATTTATATCAAAGGTGAACACTAATTAATGTCGTTGCGAGAAAGTGCCTTTTAAGATTTGCTAGTTATAACGAAAACGAGATGTGCTAACATTCGAATGCTCTATTTACGGTGATATCTTTCCATCAGGTGAACCGTTCGCTCCTTTACCTACTAGTTGCTATAAAAAAACAAAATCTGTAAAGTATATGAATTTAGAAAATTGATTCCGGGATACAACAAAGTAACTCGGATATTTAACTTCGTATACTTAACCAATATCCGAACGTCGTGGGCATCACTGTTGCGGACGAGCTGACCTCGGTCCGTTGTAATAATTCCCAAGTGATCATTGGCCGTTAAAGTCGCGTGGCATCCTACGCCGGGGCTCGGTTAAGCTGTAAATCATCTCCTATCTGCCCGCCTCTGTGATTAATTCCCATTCGATTGGTTAACTCTTGGGAAAACTACAGGCGGAGTTTCGTTGCCGAGTTAAATAGCGACTGAGGTGAAGAGACCGTGCTGGTGGGTTCATCGCCTTTCGTACCACACGTGTTAAACAAATCTACGCAATGCCCAGCACTGTTATTACTTTATGTACATTAAATATGATATGAGAAAACTTTTAAAATATTAACCCTTTCGCACTCCGCCTGTCACTGGGCCACGCAATTGTAGCGCATCAGTCCGATGTCCTCTCTTATGGGACATTAAAGTTTATTAGTAATTATGCGGAATTAATTCATCGTACCGCTTGTTAATGAAATTCAATTAAAAATACAAATAAATCGTGCACCAACGCACGTTATTGTATTGAAGTAGAGATGGTTGCCAGCGTACGAGACCGTTCCGAGTGCAAAGGGTTAAATGACGGAAATGAATACAATTTTATTACGTCATTTGACAGATACGTCCTTACATCACTATTATCCCTCACACTCTAACGTCAATGACCCCTTAATGTAGCATTGCGAAAGTAAATTGCGAATTTTGAAATGGAATGCCTAATGAGAAATTGCTAAAGCGACTGACCAATGACGGGTTTGTATGCGCCGTCACGAGGTGTTAACAATTAGTATCGGCAATGAATAAACGGTTGTTCACAATTGTCGTAGCTATAGATCTTGAAGCATGCTCGTGTAATGTTCAGGCTCTCACATGTATGAAAGCCGTACGAATACGAAATATATTAATCGCCGTTAGTCACGTTGGGGACTTCTACAGCATCGGATTCGTTGCTAATGTCGATCCGGAATCCGTAAGCTGTCGGAACGCTTTTACAGCGGCATGTTGTCATCGAGCTTTTAATTTTTATTATTTATTAGATCTAGTGTTAAAATAATTTTACTTAGGCATAATTTTTTTCTCACGTAGCGGATAACACTTGAATTTATTTGAAGTACTAAAACTTTGAACAAATGTCGAATTGGGAAGATCGTATGTATATTTATATCAAAGGTGAACACTAATTAATGTTGTTGCGAGAAAGTGCCTTTTAAGATTTGCTAGTTATAACGAAAACGAGATGTGCTAACATTCGAATGCTCTATTTAC
>DWQX01006129.1:0-11829 GCA_018245475.1 Pharmacophagus antenor | reverse complement strand
TCAGCATTTAGGAGGTCGCGAGATCCTCATTCAGAACACAACCGCGGCCCTTTTAATGCTACGCCATGATGATAGCCCGGCCTGAAACCTGCGCGATGCTGGACTCTAGTTCTCTCGCGTGTTCTACCACTATGGGTGGGGACCACGTCCAGGCAATATGCTCTTCTTACCTTACCTATCAAAATACTAAATTCGATGATTCATATAAAGGAATATTTTAATGTAACATACTGGTAGGTAGAATAAGAAACGGGAAGTTGAATAACTAAAGAAGATAATCCGTTATGGAACGAAATACTTTAATGAATGTACTAGGAACTTATTGTTCGACAGGACGCAGTGAAAATAAAATTGGAAGAGTGGTAGCAAAAGGTGAAAATCAACAAAAACTGTAGTTATGCCAATTAAGTAATTAATAATATTTTTACAAGGTTCATTATTATTTGTATATTACGCTATCGTTCATTGACTCGAGGGTGCATTAACGAAGTCCAAACGAAAGACGTCGTTGAGCGCAAAGGGTTAATGTTAAAACAATCATGTTCTCCTCTACCATTCCATACAATTAAGAATACTGTTATGTAGTATATTTTAAAGTTATTATTTCAATAGAATCTTCAAATAATTGTGAGAAGTCCATTGTGAAATTCCGGAATAAGACTCGCTCATGTTAAACTTACTGTTATCACCTGCTTTCCCCTGCAATGGGCAGTGTGATTTTGTTGTTAGAGATTTACTTAAACACCTTAGAACTTAGGGCTGGCGATTCGGGCCGAATGTGACTTGTGAAAATCTAACGCAAAATAATGTTTAAATCAACAAATCATGGTTTTGATATGTTTACGCATTGATTAAATATCTTTTTTTTTTTGCACATGATGTAAGTGGCGATGAAGCCAGAGGATTATGAAATAAGCTCGTTCAAAATATTCTGGCTATCATAGGAATGATTGCCGGAACTCAACAATAGAGTAAGGGTGCCAGATCGACATGGAAGTAGCGAACCCTGTGGGTTTTTTAAAAAAAACTCTTTCACTATCTAAACTCCACTATTCATGTTGTACGAAATCAAATTGGAGAACTTCGTGAAACAATATAAACGACTGCGTCACGGAGGTAGACAGATATCTTTAAATTCTATACCTTTTATTAAGTATTTTAGTTAATTTGTGTTTACTTCTATATTCTTAAGTGTTACAGTATTTTTTCATTGCTGCTTACATGTCGATAATTAATAAGATACGTCAAATAATAAGAGAAAAATTAATCCATATCATCTCATTTATATTACTTCTGAAAATTATAACTTTGTACAGTTTGTCTTATAATATATTTACATTACTTACCAGTTACAATATTGGAGCACAACTAATTTAATTTTCACAGTGTACTGAGTGTATTGAGATTACTGCTGAGGAATATGTTACAGATTCTAATCTACTATTTTTTTATCAGTTTTGGGCTAACACATGGCCTCGATTTCACCTGATGTTAAGTGACAAAGAGGCCGTAGATGGTAAAGCCTTTTCGCCCAGAATACATCTGGCTCTCACAAGTATGGCTACCGGAATACAGCAGTGCTGTTATAGCGGAATATTGACATACGTGGTTCTTAACCAGGCGGATTTCAAAGACCCCTACTACCGTCCAAATTCCACTACTGTGGTTCGGGGATCGAATTCGGGACCTCCGTATTATAACGCAAGTGGGTAAACCACTGCGCCAAGGAAGCAGTAAAAAAAACTGTGCTTGTAGTTGTCCTAACGCCGGTATATAAGAAAAAGAAATATTTAATAGAAAATTTAATAACAATTTATATAGTATTAACTCTCTTTTTAATAAAATGAAGTATCAGTTGCTCGCTATAAATATTATTTTTTAAAAATAGTCTGGGTCGTGTAGTAACCATCCAAATTCTATGATTATCACTTATTGTCACCTGTGCTGCTCGGACATTCACCTACCTTCACTATCAACAAATAAAATGCTTAAGAGGACTACAATATCGTGATTTATCAATAAATGTGTAATTTCTAAAGATATTTATGATAAAAATCTTCATTATTTACGGGCACATATCTTTTTCATGTGATATAATAATAACATAATACATTTTTATTAGAGTAATAATAATAATAAAAAAATTGTTTATAAAACGTTCAGTAGCGTACTTAAGAATGGAAAACTCGCCGTAATGAATGCTTCAATTTATTCAAATTCTTTTAAAATTCCATGCAATAAAATTATTTACGGCATTTAATCCTTTAACATCGATCTAATCTGTTCCACATGGATTAAAAACATATGTGTTGTCGGATAATAGTGGTACAATTAGTGGGCAAGCGGAACTAATGTCGCCATTCGTTTGTTTAAAATTGGGACTTGTCCACATAATAACTCATAAAACTTTATGAGCCAGCCATATAAGTAAAAAAACCACTTATAATATATCATAAATATTACTATTTTTTTATGTGTTATTACTGGCTCAATACTGAAAATATTATCAAACAATTGTTTTCACTTCCATGAGTATTTCCAAAACTAAGAGTTTTCACATGCTGTGAGCTTATACTTGTTCCTAACATCAATTCTCCACAACTCATTTTGGCCCCGGAGTTGAACCGAAGATATCCGTGTTAGAAGGCAGGCGAAAAACCTGTTGCCAAATCCGCGTAAGCATTTAATTAATATTTATTTACTAATTAGGGCAATAAATATCACTTTTAAACAATGTAAATTATTTTCTATACTATTATAAATATATCGAGAATGTCCTTTAAAAATAAAACGTGTGGTCGATCTAATCGGAGCATAGTTAAAACTTCTTACTGGTCAGACTTCGCTTTCTTTTAAAAAAAAAAACCTGATCTCAGGTTGACTTTCGTGATGTAACCTCATTATTTTTTTATGGCTCACTTGCTGTGCCAGTCATTGTATTCTTTTAATCCATGTTTATGTTTATTTTTATCTGTGCTCTACCTTTGTGGATCACGCCGTGAACACTATTATTAAGAGATTCTCAAGACAGCTGTAAGATGAGATAGTTATTGAAATAACCAAACATTCTATGGTGAACAGTCATGGTACTCTCATACAAGCCCGAAAGACTAGTATACCATATATAAGTAATATACTGTAAGAAAATTATTAAATCATAATTGCTACGAAGCCTATACACAATGTTAAAAATAAAAAATTTATACAATGACGTGTATTAATTTTTTTTTTATGTATGCCCTCGGGCTTGACCTGCAGGTACAGGAATGATGCTACATATATATAGAAATTATTAATATGAATCAATTTCTCATATTCACTCAGGGCTACAAAATGGAACAACCTTTCGGCGTCAATGTTCCCGTACAAATATAATGTTTCCGTCTTCATGAAGAAAGTGAATTGGGTGTTTCTGGGTTAGTGCGTTTCACCATAACAGATCACATCACCACTTAACACCAGGCGTGATTCTGGTCAAACGCTAACTAATATAATTGAAAAAAATATACGGGTTAAGTAATTATCTTTTTTTTTTTTTCTAATTCCCATGTTCCAGCAATTTTAACCGAGCGAGGAAATTGTATAAAAAGCAAATAAGGTTGTTTAATTGCATACCGAGGCGCAGTAACTTTGCAGCTTTCCATCCAACTTGTCATAAAAGGCGTTGAAACTTTATTGCTCAGTATGTCCTGTATTGATGTATACAAAACTTAGAAACGTTGCTTATATAAATTTTTCACTTATAATGTTTTCAACATTTGTGATGGATACAGATGCATTAAAAATATCTCCGATTTTCTTTTATGTTTCTATAATTGTTACATAATCTTACAACTTGGCTCTACAACGATAAATTTCTCATTATGTTTTTGGCATTACGGCCTCCACCGTAGCGCAGGGGCCTATTGCATACGTTGCAATACGGGAGTGCCGGGTTCGATTCCCACGCCACATGAGTGGCGACTATATCGCTACCGTGTTCCACCGTTAAATAAAAATATTTAAGGTAAGCACATTTCACTATCTACGACCTCGTTTTCATTTATTAACATAAGGTGAAATTGAGGTGATGCATTAGCCCATTACCGAAAAGGAATTCCTAGCGGGGAATATGGCGAACTTTAACAACAAATATCACGTGCAAAAATTTCCTTATTACTTTTTGCTTTAGCGTATGAAAATGATTTTATGTGATTTAAAAACATGTCATAATATTGCCTATACTCGTATATCTCCACAGCCCTTAATCGTTCATACGTAAAAGAACTCGTAGTGAAAGTAACAAATCACAGTAAGTTCACTGCAAATGTTCAAATAATTCTCTTAAATTATACGTACGCTGGTACCCTAAAGGCATACGTGTCCAATTGGAGAAGGGCAATGAGAGAATTTTATTTCACGATAGCCGCTTCTTGCGATTTCTTACGGGTGGAAAGATCGATTTAAATAATACAGAAAAATTGGATGACTGGGATTGTGTTTTAATTGCCTTCGTGGCGCAATAGTTTATCGATTGCTTTGTAACTCAGAGGTTCGTTTCCTGGTTCACATGAGTTAGTTTTCGGTAGAGTTTTTTTAAACCCGCCTGGCTAATCATAGTGCTCTCAATATCAATCTACCGCCATAACAGCATTGCTGTGTTTCGGTAAGCTTAGGCCTGCTTGCCCAGAATACTATGGCTCTCACACTAATATGTCTACCAGAATACATCAATGATATATATCGCTCACGGATCACCGAATTCGTAGGCCAATAGATGAAGCTGTAATAGTCGTCAAAAAGACTATCAGCGCAAACATCTTCGAATCCAGTAGCAACAGCAGTAATGTTATTATGGCGGTAGATTAATATTGAAGGTAATGGGAATTGCCAGGCTGATTTGAAAAAATCCGTCCACTCATACAGACACCGCTACAGAGGCGTTCCTAAAAGACAAAAATGTTTTTTTTGTTTTTTTTTTTGTTGATGACGGAGACTCTTCTTTGGGATTACTATGTTGGATAGTGCCTATTTGGCATATTACCAAGTATGCAAACATCAGTAATCTTCATGTGTCAATAGAGGTCAAGTGTTACCTTATCACCGATAAAAAAGTGCGTTCGACTTTAATTCGAGAAGTGTGCGTAACGTATGAACGAATATGTAAAACTGTTTTATAATACAGGTCAAGCGAAATCACTTAGCATTCGTCGCTTCAAATAAATTCGCGCCAAATTTAGCGGTATTTTGGCAACGGAGCGGATCGTGTTTACATTATGCATGAGTTTCATTGACTGTTTCGTATAACTAGTCTAGTACAGATGCTGTCGCGTATTGAGTAACGCAGGTAGTGAAAGTTCACACACATTTAAAATACATTTAACGTATTCGATGCATTAAATATTAATTTAAATAATAAACATCATTGAATACCCTCTAAATGACTCTAATACGGAGTAATTTAAATGTATTCTACATTATATATAAAAAGTCATTTATGTTAAACATAACGTTTGACTTTTAAATGAATATTACATTATTAAATGAAAACCGTATAAAAACGAGTGATTTGACTACGAATATTATGTGAAACACCAACTTTTCCAAATAAACTTAAACTTATGAATTTAACATATAGTGTTTAGAAGGTGCAATTTAGAGACATATCCTGTAAAAGTTATGAATAAAATGTAAAAAAGTTAATTGTGGCTAATCGGTAAAAAAATAAATCAAAAATGTTTACGATTTTGAACTGCTCACTTGTTGTCTATTAAAAATATTATTTATGTTAGCCTTTTATTAATTAAGTTTAGAATAGAATAGTATTCATTATATACCAAAAAGAAAATAATATACACATAAAAAAACAAAATAACAAAAAAGTAACAGTTAGAAATAGACCGAAGTAGAAGAATATATTAGCAATAAATGCAAAAGGCAATCTTACTGCTAAAAGCAGTCTCTTTCAAACAACCTTAGAATGGACACAATAAATTTTAGTCGTATGTCATTTTGTTACATGTGCTATCTGTAAGTGATACAAGTAGCTGTTGATTTTGTTAGTTTATCACAAAATTAACTCCTCACTTAAAACTACAGGCTGACTTACTTTAAGGATCAGTAGTAAATATGATAATAAAATAGTTCATTTGATATAAATATTATTCAACACTAGATTTAAAAATAAAAGTCAATGGCAATTTGGTGCATTATTCTATTACTTTTGTTCCCACTTTTCAGAAAAAAAATATGAAGCAATGTTGCCCGAAGTATAAAAAATAAAAAACTCAAATGCATATTGGATATATAGAACTTTACAAACGTTCTTCCGTCAAAATGACGTGTCTTGTAAATATAGTGTCAAATATTCATTCATTTGCGTTTCACTTAATAAAACTGTTTGGTTATAATAATTTAAATTAAACAAATAACGAGCAACGAACAAAGTTTATTTGATAATTGTGAATATAAATTATTATAAATTAGTGAACTGACTGGTACATTATGTTCATTATATAAATAATTACGTAAAATATTATTATTTACATGAACTAACTTGAGCACCATTGAAATAAAAATCGTTCATAAATAGTAATAAGTTTTATATAATAAAGTGAGATCTGTTAAATATGTATTATATAATATATCAAAAGTAAGCTAATAAAATACGAAGATATATATTAATTATATAAATCAAATAATTATTTAGGGGAAATATATTATTCATTCATATGAATAAACATAATAAATGCTATATTATTTACATATGTACATGTTATTTGTAAAATAATATCATACTATATATGCATACAATAAAACTCATACATACAATATTTCCATATATAACATCCACACAAAAACTAAATATCATACTATAATACTGGTATATGTATATGTATATAAATATATTTGTCTTTATTATGTATATCATAAGAGACGAAACAAAAATAGTCTAATAAAAATCTCTTAATTCATTACATTAAAGCATATCCAAAGACTTGTCACTTATGGAACGAAACTACATGCTCTACATACGCCAAGATATAATATATACAAAAATAAATAAATAACATTAATAAAAAAAAAACAATAAACTAATATTATTGCATTCAGAGTATTGAGGTACTTTTAAAATAACTTAATAAGAAAAAAAATGTTTGTTCTTTCCGCAGATTATACTTTAGACGCTGCAACCAGTGTGAAGTCTTAAACATTTTGAATAAATAAATGAAAACAAAATGGCCGGCCTTTAATTCCACAATTTATCCGTTTCTTGTACTCAGTTTTACTAATCCACTGAAATTTCATTTTGACTTATTTGATTTCTTATGTAATCATTGTCCATTTTCCTTGTTTTTTTTTCTCTTTTTAATTTGATGCCTGTGTCGCGTATTCTTAAGTGTATAATAAATAAATAGTGCTTAATAATAATTTGGTTATGATATATTAGCATATCTTGTCTTTGGTGGGTTGTTCGCTTACTGAGCGTACGCGTTATAAGCTAAGTCATGCGCGTTGTCGAAGGATCTGAAAATAATATTTGAATATTAATAGAATATAAGTTTTACAATCATTTAGCCATTGAAGTGCCTGTACGTAGGCATAATTCATTAAAGTGTATTATTTCTAGTTCAAAAGTATCGCAGGACACGAAACTACTTTTGATAACAGCAAATATTTTCCAGATAAATTGTTTTCTCTGTCATAAATTTTAAATCACATTTACTCACAGGGCTATTTATCTTTTTAATGTAATTATAGGGGAAATCTACCATATTTGCTGATAGGAAACTTCATCACACAACATTGGTATATTCCAAAACAACCGTAAATATAATCTAAAATGAATAAATGGGAAACAATTTACTCTGAACATATATGTTTCTTGTTATTCTTTAAATCCGAAGGCCAGATTTTCATGTGTAAATAAATCGTGTTATAAAATTAACAAAATCAAATAAGGCTAAGGAAAATACTATAAAGTTGTTTGCTTTTCCTTTCATTTTCAGCAAAAAATAGTTAAACATACTTTGATGGAAATTGAGATTTATATATGCTACTGAAGTTTATTATTTTGAAGTGGGGATAATTAAGTTCATAATTACCACAGTTATAGTTACATAGTTAGTCACAGTGAAAGTGATATACGACAAAATTATTCATCATGACCGCTTATACCTTAACAACTTATAGGCATAAAATTTTATAACTAATTGATAAAATTCTTTAAGAATTAAAAAAAACTCAATTATCATAAAATTTGTGCACATCTAATCACAATTAAAGAACTTAAAATAAATCCCTTGAAGTTTCTCGTCAGTTCTTCTCTATTAAGAGCGCATTGGAATCTACACAGTTCAGACCCTATTTAATTAAAAAAAAATTGACTACAATTGAAAAAGTTTTACTTCATGTTTGAATATACTATACTTAAAAAATCCATCACCTGCTCCACCCAGAGCCGCCGTGTCCAGCTGACACTACGACCTCATGGGCTTCACCACCACCGCTGGAAGACAGCAGCTTCTTCAGTCCGATGATACCAGCGAGCACCAAAGCGAGTTTAGAGACGATCAGAGCCTTGCCAGCAAGCAGGGCGAGGGCTCCGAATGCCATTGGCACCATCATCCCACCAATGAGCAGCGGGATCGCCAAGAGAGGCGCAATCTTCCTTCTCCTACCACGGCCTTCCTCGAAAGCCCCTTGCAAATCCGAACCGGTTGGGAATTTGATCTGGAAAAAAGGTATTCATACGCGCAACCTAAATTTTTGGTTCTAAGATCATCAAATTTTTAAAGATTTATTCTATGTAATATATAGCTATTTAATTAAAGATAGTTTTTAAAACTTCAGCTCAAAAGGTTCGAAGACACGTTCTATTCTCTAAATCAATAGATACAAAGATGGGTATGCATACTGGAAGTAGAATGATCTTAATATTAAATACAAAAACCTCTATTTTTTAATATAATATTTAAAATAAAAATTGGACACTACTAATTGAACTAGTGTTAACTGACTAAAAATATCTATAAATTTTAACGATAACAATGGCTAACTCGAAAAACACTTAAAAAATTTTGCCAATCACAGAGAGTAAATCGATATTAACCTAATAAAACTAACGAAAAAATACAATTATTGTAATCCTATTGTAACAAAATCTACAAATCTAATCCCTTTGGTGTGTTATTATTGCATAAGTAATTTTAATTTGTTAGTATTGAAAAGTGTGCGTCTGCCTACTTAAATACAGCATCGTTCAAATTATTCAACTACGTACTCATTGCTCAAATTTTATATGCAAATTATAAAATTTGAGCAATAAGTATGAGCTGATAACGTTTGTCAACACTTGACACTTTGATGAATAAAATAAATTTACGAAAACTTTTTTTTATTCTTATAAATAGAAAATGTTATTATGTTTATATTTGTAATAATAATAATGCAACGTAACAAGTAAGTGTACACCGTGCCAATTAGGAAAAGAAACTGTTAGAGTCAAGTAGGCCGGATCGAGAAAAGTTTAATAGAGTGTGATGATGAAAAGAAAAAAAATGTGAAGATGAATTATTAACATGCAATTAAAAAGAACCGTGAAAGCGGTCACGGTGCGTCGGTGTGCGGTATGTGGCCGATAATAATGTATTTTTTTTTTCAAATGCGTTCACGTGATGAAATTGATTTCGTGCGATTTATGAACCGTTCGAAATGCTAATCGATCCATTTTCCCTTCGTCGGTGCGCGGTACAGAAGTTTCATTTGTCTATAATTTTTTTTTTCTCTTTTCCCTGTTTTAGAAATCGTGGCGGCATTACCATGCCATCGATAGCTGTTATTTTAAATTTCAAGTAAATTATATTGAATATTAAATAGAGCTACTACCAGAGACCTTGTGGAATAGAGCTTAATCATAGGACACCTGATTAAACTCTAAGGTTTAACACGAATCGATGGACAGTCTTCGGAAAGAAAAATTTAGGGGCAATTTTTTTTTTTTTATAAGCTCAAAGCCATGAACATCATTAATATATGATGTATATTGAACCCTAAAAACTATGACATCAAACAAAATAGTAAAACAGGTCAGCGAGTAAAAAAGGCACCAAAACGTAGTCTAAAAAATGAATTTTTTTGCAGTGATCCTAATTCAATGTTTTAAAAATAATCTGCTGATAAAGAAATAATAATACTAAGATAAGAAATATTCAACGAAATTATTAGAAATATTGAATAATAATAAAAAAAAATTGTTTTGTTTTTATTAACGATTTTATTATATGATGCATAACGAGAAGTAATATCCTGAAATAAATTCATGACATTATGATGAAAATTAAATTGTTTACACAACACTGCTTTGCGGTAATCGGTTCGAGATGATATTCTCGTTTTTTTTTTAGCAATTCTATTTCCCACAACGTTTTTTATCGTGAAACAGAAATATTCGCAATTTACTAGTTAACGGTAGAAATAGGCGCTGGAAATTGGATTTCTTTTTGAATTTTCACAAATGTTACTTTAAATGATTATTACTTAAAATTAAAATTAATTTAATAACGATACGACAACACTTTTTTTTTTATTTTCGAAGTTTTTTACCTTCTTAATTATGCAATTTATATTCCTACAATTTACGTGATACAAAAATAATTATCAAATTACTTCAATTTAAAATTAGCACAATTTAGGTGAATTCTGTCACTTAAAACATTTTTAATCTCTAAAATTATTTAATATGTCATCTGTTAATAAAAATTTTAACTATCAAATATTTTATACAATTTGAGTAATTAATATGAACAATTACAGAATTTGTCTAAATCCAATTTCAATTTTTATTTGCAACAACAGTGTCATTGTAATATTAATTAAACAAATTGTGTACGAAACATCGTCAAGTTCAATGTTACAACGTTTTTAATTACCCACATCACACTCGCCGCATGGAATGGCTTATAAATCATTGTCGGAAGCGCGCTATGAATAATGTTTGCCATAATTCGGTTCTGTTGTACCCCTGACAGCTAATCCAACATTAACCCAGTTTTTTTTACGTCACAGTTGCTTATGTAACGCTATGATAGTGAACTTGAACAATTGACATCGCTTAGCTAGCGTATCGAACAAGGTAACTCCGTGAGTGGTGGTTAAATAGCATCCAATATTAAAATATTCACCTACATAAAGTTTCTTTCAAAATTAAATGTCATATGGCCTATTATTGAAAAATCCTTAATTGTTTAACGTTTAGTGTACGATTACACTAGTGTTTACTGGTGATGTAAACCGTAAAGATATCTATTGTATATAGACACCCTAATTCACTTTTATTTTTTAAAGTTATGTTTTACTAAGAGTACTGACCGCATTTAGCTTGACAACAGCATACACTTAAAAATACTATTGTAACTTCACGTGTTTCCGTAGAAAGTAAACTAATAATGACAAAAAAAACATTGTTTTTTTTTTTATATTATACAACTGTGAAATACGCCGAACGTTGACCTAATGGTATAAGAAACGCTTATATCCATATAACGTTAGGATGTTTATACAACATCTTTCAAACAGAAAAATTAATATTTGTAGAGCCGTACTAACCTTGTTGATCTCCAGCAACAATGTTTTATAATCAATATTACATTTATCATTCATGAGCGTATAAATTTAAACCCTTTCAAATTAAATTTTATTCATTAAACAAAATACACACAATGAATATGTATTCCTTGAATAATGCCATGTATGTACATCATGTTGCGTCTTTTCTATTATTGCTTTTGGGCATGTGATCTACATTGTGGTACTCAACTTCTAGGTGAATTAAGTGTTATAATTAAATTT
>DWQX01006128.1:0-11831 GCA_018245475.1 Pharmacophagus antenor | reverse complement strand
GTGTACTAAAATATTATAAACGTGAATTGTCGGCAACAAAAGTTTATGTCGGTGGAAGTAGTTTATGAGGGAAAGAGATAGCGATTCTGCGTGGTATTGGGACGTGTATCTGACGTCACACCTCTCCCCATCACTGTTATAAGAGCTTGCCCTATTGTAAGTAGATCAGCTCACGGATTACCGGATTCGTGAGCAAGTGTCAGTTGAAACTGTAATAGTAGTCAAAAAGACTAACAGCACGGACATATATGTCATACATTTAACAGCCAGACTATTTAGGGAGAGTACTCTTCGCCCTCTGCGCTGTGGTTATCACTTAACATCAGGTGAATTCGAAGTCAAGTGTTAGCCCATAACCGGTTTAAAAAAAATCATACATGTAACAGCCCAACTATTCATGAAGAGCACGCTTCAGTATCTACACTCTCGTTGTCACTTAACATTATATGAAACAGAATCCCATTGTCGATATACAGAGACTCAAGTCTTCAGATCTGATGTCTTGATAGAAGCGCAATAGATTATTGTGAAAATATTCTAACTAATAAATTATTATAGTTCAGAGTATTTCTTACAGTCAGGATTCCCATTCTGTTGTTTTAAATAGTACTATTTTTTTTTTCATTCATTTACAGAATGTATTGTTTTATAGGATAAATATCATATAAATCGGGGAGAGTGACTGTTCATTAACAAACAACTAACATTCCCATGTTGACAATTTGCTGTCCGAAAATATAATGAAGATTTTTTTTTCGGTGCCTCGAGAGGTGAATGATTTGTTTCTGCCCGTAGGCTTTTCTTTATTGTCTGGATATAATTAATATTCACTAAATTAATCGTCAGTTCCTCTTCTTCGTTTTTTCGGTTATGGGCTACACTTGGCAACGATTTCACCTGATTTTAATAGAGAACGAAGCCGTAGATGGCGAAGCGTAATCGCCCAGAGTACATCTGGCTCTCGCGCGTATACTGCCGGGACACAGCAGTGCTGCTATAGCGGCAGATTGATATTGACAGCGGTAGTTAGACGGGTTTGAAAAACCCTACTACCATCTAAACTCCTTAACTCTTGTGACCCGCGAATAAGCGGGTAAACCAATGCGCCACGCAGGCAGTAAATGTCGACATTTTCCTTCATTTTCCTAAATTATTGCGCCAACGGAAAAAGTTGCATCTAATTGCAGTATCACACAGTTTTCTACTGAAGACCTTTCAGGCCAATAGCGTTATTAATTTATCTTGTGCTTATAAAGGCAATAGAAAAGGACTGGCGTGGATGAATTTTGTTTTCGCCCAAGCGTACCCTCTTATTGGCGTTTGGCACCGAACCAAATTTGTACTTCGTTAACCTGGTTTCATTTGCCAAAAATTACGTGTAGATACTCTGCAGATACGAATCGCAAAGGAATATTTTTTTTTTATCAGCTATGGGCCAACACTTGGCCTAAATTTTACCTAATGTTTAGTGACAACGAGGCGATATATAGTAAAGCGTGGTCGCCTACAATACTTCTGCCTTTCACATGTATGACTGTCGGAACGTAGAAACGCTATTATATTAACATAAGGTGGTAATTAGCCAAACTGAGTCGAAAAATCCTATCACCACATAGACTCCATTATTTCTGTGGCGTGAGAATCCTGCATTACAAGGCAAGCGGAGACAACCACTGCGTCACGGAGGCAGTCAAAAACGTTTTCTGAAACAGAGCATGAATGAATGACGTATATTGTCAAATATATCACTCAATATTAAGGTATGACGACTTCAGATTATGAACCGTTTGCGCCCGACGACTTTTCCGGTTGGACGGAGCGGACACTCGAAGTGATTTTATGCATATACTATATATACTTACGGGTAGCAATAAATATATTTTTACACAGATTACATAATATGGTGATCACATTATAAAAATTATAATTTTCACAAACCCGCAGGCTTCTATCAAGGGAGGTGACGAAATTTAATCTTAACAAAGATTGTCGCTTGTCATTCGTCACTCTCGAATCGCTATACAAAACAATGTGGCCAGTGACAGTCGACGCCCGAGCGCAGAAAGTTAACTAAAGAAATGAGTGAAGTATTGCAGAAAACATTTTTTTTTTAAATTACGTATGACGTAACAATCGTAAAGTGATTTATATGATCTTGACATTATTCATAACGATTTATCTATTGATCCTGAACGCATTAGGTAATACTTTTTCATATGTAGAGCGCTGTTAACACTAGATTTACGGGACCAGTCATTTTGTAATACTGGTATGCGTTTGATATTTTTATTGTTTTTTACCACCTCTGGCTACATTGTTCTATATATTTTATAGCGATATAGGAAACATATGAATGCAATAATGCACAAAACTAATACAGATACGAGAAGAAAACCATAAAAATGTGTCGGTAAATCTAGTGGTAATATACATTCAATACAATGATAATTGCAAACAGAGAAATCACATATAAAAAACACCAATTCACATGTCTATCAGATTAGTTAACATTTTAAAATTTAACAAATAATTGTCCATATATTTAGTGTACAACACATTTTTTTATTTACGCGGCGTCACCAACTAGTGTACTCTTATCACATTAATCTACCATCAAGAGTTAAGCACACTGACGTTACACTTGAATTACCTTAACGGTAAATACTTTGAAATAGTAGACAATGGTAATTATTAGGTATTACACATTTAAAATATGAATCTTATCGTTAATCGAAATTTGTTTATTATTAATTTTCGATCGATACAACATCGTCCGTAAACCTTTCGCTGAACACGAATGGGGCGGCCGCAGGGAGAACACAAGAATGTCCGCCGGCGTGAACGTGTTAAGTAGTAAAGTTTGCATCTTTTCATAAAATTTCAACGTCAGCCATAAGCCGGCTGTGTTAAGAAGTTCAAAACCCTCTATGCCAATCGAGTTTACACTCGAGATCCTAACAAAGGACCATCTTGAAGCGTCGCATAATTTAACGGGACAGTTGACGCATTGAAGGATCTCCCGCAGGCACGATTCGTGTAGTCTGTCGCCATCTTGTCAAATGAATATGCGAGTCTAGTGAGTTCATTTTCATTGTCATTTTTTCTTTATCTAAGATGTTTCAAGTCAAGTGAAATTAGTATTAGCCACACGGGGCCTTAACTCCATATGATTTTAAGCAACAGCAAGGCTGTAGTCGGTGAAGCGTGATCGCTGAGAATATTTCTATCTTTCACATGTATGACTGCTGGAACACAGCAATGCGGTTTTCTCAGCAAATAATATTAACAAGGCACGTTCGAGAAAACCCTTCCGCCATCCAAAGCCTATTACTCATGCGACTCGAGAATTAAATCTAGGACCTACTGCGCAATGGAGGCAATAGAAATTTCCGTTTATCCCGGAGAAGTTTCAAAACCTTCGATCGGGTGACGTGGGTGTACAATAATTTTTTCTCCCAACGATCTCTATCTTCCGTTCAATCGATTTAAAAAGACCTATATGGAAATTCGTATTGATGCAAGTACAACAGCGGATTGTATCGCGTATTTAGCATAACTATCCGCAGTGCAGTGCCAGCTGACGCTTCGTTCTCATTAGCGACCATTAGCGATTGGCTCAGCACATTTGTTTTGGGCTTCAGTGTATGGCTAATGTGTATTTGCATATTACGTACATCAACGCCACCGTACGCGGTGCTTGAATTTGCTCCTGCCAAATGCGAATTTACTAATTGTTACTTTTATTGACACGTTTTCTATATCCTCTTTTAGAAGATTCAACAAGTACGCTAATTTAGTTTAGTTTCTTCTACTATTTAACTGCCTACGTGTCTCCACCGCAGTTAAACAATGGTAGGTCCTACTTTCGATTCCAGACCCGCATGAGTAGAGAAATTTGTATGGCATTAGAATTTTTTCAACTCCGTCTTGCTTATCCTACCATCCACAATGTCAATATGCTACCACAACAGCATTCCTGTGTTCCAGCGGTTATACAAGTGAGCTAGAGGATTCTGAGTGGTCAAACTTCATATTCCACGCCTTCGTTGTCATTTAATATCATGAAAAATAGTGGTCAAGTATTAGGCCATTGAAGATTAAATAAAATATATTCGTCACAAAAGTGTGTTCTATTCTGGACTAACTGTCCTCTATTACTTTTTAGCTACAATCTTGTAAGACCGTCGCCACGTATTAGTCTATATAATTAAAAGTTAAAAAAAAAACAAATACCGTATAGGTATTTTTTTTACAATAACAACTTTATCTCTCATCTTCTATGATCTCATTATGTCTTTCATTTTTAAGAACATGCCATGGCTGCCATTCAACATCTCTCTCGCTTGAAGACCCGCCAGTCTGAAACGTTCAAAATATTTCCAATATTTATATTTCCAGCACGAATGACACAACTCAAAACTAGTCTCAGTAGTGAAACTAGTAAGCAGTACATAGCATTTGTCACCTCGAGATATTTTTCATCGATTATGGGCTAACACATGATTTCGATTTCGCATGATGATTAAGTTAATTAAGTTCATCTTAATGTTATGGACGGATAATTTGTGTTAAGTGTAAGTTGAACATATGGTGATAATTACGTGTAGTTTCACTTACCATCAGGTAGAATTCCTCTTGTCCACTGATATATAAAAGCAGAAATTAATTCATACAAAAATGTCGTGTAACTGATAAACGCATCGTGTATAAATGTTAAACTAATCGAACAGTTTGTTATGAAAGCATTTTATACCAGAAATGAGTACTATCAGCGTGTAGACGCTCACTGCGGGTTCGACCTCCCTCTACCATATCGTGATCGCCAATCGAAGACCTTATCTCCCAACCAGACATCAGCCTATCTAACAGTATGCCCTGCTCATTGCCTCTTAGTACTAATGATATTTAAAATATGTAATACTTATAAACAAACTGAATTTTTATACACGTTTCGTCACTTACTTCGCCAAGTATTACAGTTTTCATATTGCATCTCGCAGTAGTTGTTGAAATTTTTAAATTGGTCGTTATAGTTTATGGCGCAAATGTATTGATATCTGTAATAGATTATTTACTAATAAAAATATATGGGACATTTCACATATAATACTCTGATCCCAATATAGGTAGCCAAGCAGTTGTAGTATGGGTTATCAGAGACCGATATACGAACTTAGATATTTTAAAAGATATATTTAAATATAGATCTACAACCAGACGCAGAATAAACACATATGTTTAACACATGAATGTGAATCCTGAGCAGGAATCGAACCCGCGACCCGTGGCATAAGAGGCAGTGTTACTACCATTGCACCAATAGACCAGTGTAATAAAATACATGACTGTAAATCTATCATGATCATTATTAATTGAAGCATTATAAAAGGACACAAGAGTTCAAGGATCTCCACAATAATTCATAAAATTTAACACAGAGGTACTGAAGAAATAATTTCCTTTTTCATTTCCCTTAAATCTTTTGAATTAGGAAGCGTAAAAACAATCTTCTGATGCAATGAGCACTATATATTTTTTTTAAAGGATCTTTATGATCCATTAAAAAGTTCATTCCTTAGTTTCTTTTCAATGTTTCAAATCAAATTCCTTAGTTTCGTTTCAAATGACTGCAGATATTTTTTTTAATTAAGCTAGGATAATAGTTAATAATGATGAATTATTTCCAACCATCACAAACAGATTATGAACTCAATTAACAGTGTTAATTCCATATGAATAGCGACTACCTGTAATTGCCTGGACATTCGTCCAAAAAGTTCTTACAACCCTTCACGAAGAAATCAGTCACCCAAAATGGTGTATCTTTTGGATATTGGATTAGCGGTTTTCGACATCTCGATAACGTGCACATCATCAGCCCCAGGAACAATGTAACTGAATAGAAAGAAACGAAAATGTATATTCATCATTGCCTAATTGCCTCTCTGGCGCAGAGGTTAACATGCGTTGTAAGATGGAAATAGAAAATTCGGTTACAGTCTCACACAATTAGTGGATAATGAATAGTAGAAATATTTCTACCGAGTTTGATTGATTAGCTACTCTCAAAGTTAATCTGTCTTCATAACAGTGTTGTTTTGTTCTAGCAGTCATTACACGTGAGAGCCACAAGTGATTTGGGTAAACAGCGTACCGCGTACAGCGACATTGTCCCTTAATATTATTGGGATATTGAGGTCAAATATTAATTCATTGCAAATATGAAAACAACGGTTGAATTTAAAGCAATTGCAAGATTATCTGTGGTTTTAATTAATAAATAGAAGATTTTATGATTTAAAAAACCAGATATCTTTTATCATCAAACTTAGGCAGAGTTCTATTTTTTAAAGTATTATACCAGGCTATCATCAAGCAGGAAGAGATATCGGTACTCATAGACCGCATTTAGGGACAGTTTTAAAAGACGTAGCTTCTTAAAATTTGTAATTTTTCGATCAATATTCATAGAGAGCAAGGCATTGTAATTTGTTTTTACTACGCACAACTACCCCGAGGAGTCAGTTGTCGTCAGCGGTATTTCCGGACCGATACAACTTAGGGACCTTTAAGAAAAGTGCCTACATTTTTATTAAAGGTCGACCATTTGGCTGCGACTCTCGGAATTCTGCTGTTGTCCATATGCGACGGTGATTACTTTTTATCAAGTGAATCGCTCGCTAGTTCCCCTATACTACCTATAAAAAAACCTTATTAACAACGTGCCGTCTGGCAGTGTGACATTGGTCTCATATAAAAATCATTGAGGTGATAAAAGATATACTAAAAGAAATTAAGATATATGAAGTAAATCGTTATTGATCAGATCCGACAGTTAAGTTTATTGAAACTTTATGAATTATATATAAGTATTAACCTGTTAAGCGGGTTTGATAGCTATATCCGTCGTTGATAAAATACGATCCGTGAAAGACACATTTTTGAGCAGTTTTGGTAACATCTTCAGGCTGCATAAAGGTTGTTACGTTAGATTGCACGACGTTGATGTTTGGTCGTTAAATTTTTATGATTCGGGTAATCAAGGTGAAAAACAAACAAACGTAAATTATCGCGACCCGGTTAACAGGTTAAAGAAATAACTATGCGAACAAACGAATGGTACTCAGGGCATCAAACTAAAAACCCTCATAAATAAAATAAAAATAAACAGTATAATATAAATACATCATTATTATTTTTATTCCATGTAAATAATAATTATACATACCCACCATATACACAGTTCATAACTGTCGTGTAAACAATTTAATTTTTAAGTAGAAAGTAATAAAGTTGTGCCACAATAAAATAGTGAAATAACAAATATTAAATTTATATCACGGCTGTAACAAATATTGAAACTGCATTTTACGAATCGATTTATTTTTATTTCGTTTTTTTTTTAATTTTCGAACATGAATGTATTTATTTAAACTGTACCGTTAAACCATACCAAATGAGCGATGCGATAACGAATGAGATAATGATAAATTAGTTTCTGTTAGTTTTTTTTTTCAATTATGATATATAAAAAAATTAAAAACGTTTCTTTTTCTTAGCGTAGTACAAAAGTAAATCTTGTACACTGCTGCATAGAACTGGCGTTCGGCTTGTTTGACGCTCATTCATTTAAAGTATTACGCAAAGATGTACATAAATAAACTATTTCCATTTATTTATTGTCAATACGCGAAAAGAAAAGCTTTTCTAAATTATTAAAATTAGTATGGAATTATATATAAAAGAGATACGGCTGTGTGAAAGAAAATACCCATGTTAAATAATATTCTGCCTCAGAACCAATGTCTGTAATGACACCATTTCATAAATAAAGTAACGTAAAGCGCCCTGCGAGAGAGTTAACTGTTTTATTTAAATTAATTAACAGTGACAGTTAATTTCCTTTGTCACTCCTGCGGGAGGAAATGTCGCTTGCGGATTAGACCTCGCAGCCATTAAAGGGGTGCTTAATGCAAAAGGCGTCAGGCACGAGTGATGAATGAGGGAAAACAATCGAAGTAAACACAGTATTTTTATTATGATACGAAACCACTAGGCGATAAGTTCTAGCTACACTAGTTTTTATGGTTCCATACTCAAATGGTGACACTTGGAATTCTATTACTAAGACTCCACTATTTTCTCCGTCTGTTAGCGGTTTCTATATTATGAACCATAATTGGTAGAAAGTTGAAATTTTCACAGATTATGTATATTTATTGCCACCATAATAACAAATGATAAATATAAAGTAAAACAAGACGTACGTACGCTTGACCAAAATTGACAAATGATATTAAGTGACATAAAGGCTCTAAATGGAGAAGCTAATTCACTCAGAAAACTCTGGCTCTTATGTATATAAAAATCGGAATATAATACTGCTGTTATGACAGATTGGCATAGAAGTGATAGTCCGGTTAGAACAAACCCTACACCGTGAAGACTTCAACACACATGTAGTCTGGAAATCCAAGCTGTAAATGTATCACAACGTAGACTATGAACCACATTCCCGAACCAAAAACTTGTTCGACACTATTGGGCTTTCAGATCATATTTCTCTTGTAGTTACAACAATAAAACGGTGAAATATTGTTATGAACCTTAAAATCATTTTATTTACAAATCGGACGCAACCGCATAAAACATTAGAGTCATCGTATTTCACAATTTGCGTTATGGAATATTTTGTGTCTCGAGAGGAAAATATATCTTGTTGAGATATTATGTCCTTACTTTATTCTGTCTCGACAATATGTCTTATTTTATTACGAGTCATTACATTTTTACGTGTTTCTTAACTTAAAACTTTTACGTAATTGTTGTTTTAAGTTAAGGAGAGTTTATAAAATACATTGCTATATCCATCTGTTGTTATGAATTTATTTATTTTTTACGTAAAGGTGATGAAACATTTAAATCTTATACAATTTGCTTCTGTTACTTATATTATTGTCTTAATATACGGGATAGTAAGTTTTGTATTCGCAGTAAGATTACTAATTGGAGCGCTTATATATAGGAGAAATACGATATTTTTTTAACAGTAACTTATGTTTCAGTATACTTCTGTTAGCGACTTCTAGAGAACCGTTAGTATTTCATCGTTTTTTGTCTTGCCCCCATAAATAGGTTACTGTACTTTGGCAATGATACACATGAAAGCCAGAGTATTCTTGGCGGGCACGCTTCATCTACGGCCTTTATGTCACTTAATATCAGGTGAAATTAATGTAAAGTGATAGTCCATAACCGATGAAGTTAAACTCTACCTCGACTTTCGTAATAAGAAACCGCGAATTTCCAGTGACTAAAGAAATGCATTTAATTAAATATTTTATAATGTATAGTCTTATTTGTTTAGATTAGTACTTGTAGGGCGACATGTGTGATTGTCGGAACATAGCAACGCTGTTACGGCGCTATATTGACGTCGGTGGTGGTAACTAGCCAGGCCAGTTCCATAGACCACACCATTTAGACTCCGCTACACTTGTGACCTAGGAATCTAATAATTCTCTCGTAATTCGAAGCCTCCGCGTGACACGACAAACGGCAAACCACTGCACCGCGAAAGCAATAAAAACAAATTTTATTCAAATGAAATTAATTATCGAATAGTCTTATATAACATCGATGAATTGAGATGAGGAATATTTTCATGAGCCGCGTGGCCAACCTCGCGGTGTTTAACAGGATACATTTCGAAGAGTGTGCGCTGAAATTGGACGACATCATTCCGCAGTCCCATTTCCGTCTTCGGGCGGCTAGACTCACGGAGTGTCACCATCCATTAGCTGTGGACATTCTCCACATTCGGACGAAGATTTATGCTTAGCCGTTCACAATGCGTAAATCAAAGGAATGGAACAACTTGCACGCGTCTATGTTCCCGTCCGAATGCAACGTGAGTGTCTTCAAGAGTAGTGATGAGGTTGTTTAGGTTTGTGCACGTTACCACCTAAAATCACATCGTCACTTAACACCAGGTGAAATTGTTGTTAGGTAATAACCTATATATATTAAATTAAAAAAAAAGATAGAGTAATAAACAAAAGATTTTATACAGCCGTAACTAAAACCACTGAAACAGTTCAACTTAATCTCGCCAACTGTAATTCTGGAACATTAAACTTAAAGGAAATAAAACTCCTTTCGAGTGAGATGAGTGGATGCTTTTTAATAGCTCCTCGTCTAAGAAGTTAGTGCATTATATACCCTCGAGAAAATATGTATTCACTTTGTACATTATTATGTTACTTAGATACTGCTCGTGGAAATGGAAGACTGCGAGATAATATGGCGCTTTATTAGTTTTGTAACATACATTTACTGATCATTCTTGCTAAAATGTTTTTTTTTAAAGACATTGAAGAATGCTTAAGAGAACAGTTTACCTCTATGATTTTTGAAGCAGTGTTTTCTCTTTTTACTTCTCTTGTATTGTAGCCCGGAAGTCATTTGAGTATTGGATGGTGGTAGAATTTTTTCGAATTTGTTTTACCATTTTAAAATTCCAACGTCAACCAACCGTCATAAGATCGTTTCTATGTTATTAGTTATTTAGGTGGGAACCAGGGTAACCTAGGCTAGCACGGTTCACCATCAACGGCCCCGTTGTCACTTAATAATATGTGAAATTGTGATCAAGTGTTAGCCCGTTGTCAATAAAAAAAGGACTCGTCTGTGATTATCACAAAATTGTGTTATATATCATACTGCTGTACGATTTTTTATTTTTTTATGAAATATAATTAATGTTGTTTTTAATAATAAAAAAATACAGTCCTCCTTGCGTCCACTACAAATGCTACTCCAGATATTTTCGGATTAATTGTAAATATTTACGCGATACAGATCCGAAAACGTTTTACGTATAAAAAATTAATGTCATAAATAATTACTGCAAATCTGTTTAAGTTATTTTTTCACTAACTGTCAACTATTGCGAAATCGGGTAGAAAATTGATAAAACTTAATTATACCTAACTTATCTACTTGACAATATGTTCGTGATAGTCTATCTCTAATAAGTTTTATAGAATTCATTTATTTTGCTACTATAATATGATATGTACAGTACCACATTTCAAAATTCAATATCGATAACAATTTCTAACACGATTGTACAAATTTCCATCTTAATTAAACTCGATGCGACTGTACTTTAACAACGCCAATTCACTTTCGCACAAATTATAGAAAACTGATACTAGCAGGCTATATTGCCGCGTGCATTTCGCTAACCGGTTCGTAATTTGTATGTTATTAAAAAAGAAATTCACTATGAACATTTCTAGAGAAAGGAAATTACTATGTGCGTACAGAAACAAGATGAGGTAATGACTAATGATGAACGAATGAATGTACGAGTTAGCGAGTTACGAAAGTTCGGGCCGTTATGTCTCTCTGAGGACTGGTGGGACTGCAAATCCGAGTCCTTGCTACGGCTCAGAGCGTGTGCAATAAGTTAAGCGCAGTGTAGAGGGGCTCTGGTGAGTTCCGTAGGTGATCTACGGACCCCACGTAATGCATTAACCTTTTCACTGCGGTGCGTTATGCCCACATTAGTCGCTGCGTTGCGCTAACCAATCGCCTAAACAGTACCCGAAGATCTCCCTAAACAGTACTGAAGGTCATTCGTAGGACTTTAAAAAGCAATTGTTGCAAATCAATCAAAAGTATATGTTATTCGTTACGTATATATAGATGAAATTCTAAGGACGTCTCACGTAACACGCGTTTCGTTTATATCGTTTGAATTCTCAGAACTTTGCGTCTTTCTAAGTGAAAGGGATAACGCCGATCAGCGAAGGGATTCTCTAGAA